>JAOVVH010000043.1:9854816-9865490 GCA_028566435.1 Scorpiodoras heckelii
TACATAGAAAAAGTCTTAGATCTTTGAGTTCAGCTCATGAAAAATGGGAGCAAAAATAAAAGTGTTGCGTTTATATTTTTGTGCTCATTTCATGCCAATAATTCTGGAGTTTATGGATAATAGAGTGTGACTGTTGTATAGAAGTCTGTGAAAGAAAAGGAGGAAGCAATTTTTTCCCGGACATCCACATGTTTTTCTTTTCTTCAGAAAGTGTGAAAATAAGTGGAAAGTTCTCTTGCAGTGGTTGACTTAGTGGTTGCTACCAAACCCATGGGGTCAAAGAGGCTGTTACCAGTAACTCTCTGGCAAGTCCATATTTTATCAGTAGCTGCAACCTTCAGAGTAATTCTCTCCTTGCCTTTTCCTGAAGCCAAAGAACACCTTCAAATTGAGTACAAAGTTTTAGAACTCCACCAATGAGCTCTCTCCACAACAGGATGATGACACCGCAGGATGATGCTGAGCTCTTCTAACCAGAGAGTCCCATGGTCACAGATCTGCCACCTGAGAACTGGCTGGATAATCTAGTAGTTTGAAGAGACATGCTCAAGTGGGTTGCTCTGTCCATGGAGGACCATTGTCATCAAGATGACATTGGAGGAATTCCACAGCACTACTTCCTACTGGTATGTTGGAGAATATCAAATGCCACAACCCAGTTCTCTTGCAGTGGCAACAGATGGGCAGAGCCCAAACCATTTGTATCAGACATTCAACAAATATTAATCTGCATAATTAATATCCATACATTTTAAATTCACTTAAAAATACTAAAAACCTCTTTAGACTGACCAGTCATTTGAAAAAATGTCATTTAACATTTACTATTGTACCTAGTGGTCAAAAATGGGAACTGCAGTTAACATTAACATGTTCTCCCCGTGCTTGTGTGGGTTTCCTCTGGGTACTCCGGTTTCCTCTCACAGGCCAAAGACATGCATGTTAGGTTGATCGGTCACTCTAAATTGCCCATAGGTGTGAATGTGTGCGTGAGTGTGTGTTGGCCATGCAATGGACTGGCGACCTGTCCATGGTGTACCCCCCGTGACCCCGACTAACAGGATAAAGTGGAAGATAATGGATGGATGGAAACATGTTTTCATTACATCGAACACTGTTGAACAAAGGCATGTCTAAAGGTAAATCACTAAAACAATAGACTTCTAGACTGTATGCTGGATGACTATACGTAGTTAACTGTCTATTATTGGGTCCCTTGATACATTTCACTAGATAATAGCCTATAGCATAATTTCTCCTGACCCACCAAAATCTATGGTCACAAGCCACTGCTACTCTCAGATGAACACCATTAAGATGACCAAGAACCACATGTACACATTTGCAGACTCTGGGACACTGTGTGTCTGAGCTATAGGCCCATATTCTGCCACCTGATAGCTGGGTGAATAAGCCAGTATTTGAAGAGAAATATTTTAGTGGGTTGTTCTGACCATGGAGGGCCATTCTGATCAAGATGGCATTGACAATGGAGAAAAGGGAAACAGTGGAGGCTCCTGCAAGCATTGGGTGAAATCATTTCAAAGGAGGTGCTTCAGGTCTCTGTGTCCCTGCTGCAGCTCTTCAGGGCAGACTTGATTTTAGGTGATTTTAGGTTCTCAGTCTCAAGACATATATGGCCAGGACTCTAGTCATCCTGTTATGTTCAGTTCATTTCACTACTACAGTTTACTCCAGGAGGGAGAGGGATATGAGTTACCTCTACATCTGTATATGTTCTTAACCCTACTGGAATGGTTAAACCTTTGGAGTTTCTAGCCTCTCAAGAACAATATGGTGATTTGAACAGATTAACACGTGCAGATGACCAGACCATTTAAACTATTCTGAGAAAGTAAAATTCATGCATGCAGAGTACAACCAAGCAAGGTGCCATTACGTCCTATCTTTCACAACCAGTTGGCCCATCATGGACTGTCCATAGATTTGGATAGTAGAGGGCTTTGATGAAAGCGTGAGAGACAGTGTAGGGGTTGAGGAAAGGAAGGACACAGTCTTGACAGTATTAGATCCAGTTCTCCTCTGCTTGGGTGTTGTCAGGGTAACATCACTGTCTTCATGATATCATTAAGGTCACCCTTGCTTTTAATTAATAATGATTTCTTTACATGATCAGCTGCTCTAGGGTTCTCTGGGATGGAAGCTGTATAATCAAAGTTGGTTTGAGTTTGGTCTTGTATGTCCTTTCTTGTCCAGTTTTTGACTGTCTGTGGTTAGACTGAGCTCCATGCAGTGTGAACATCATCACATTCTTTGGCTGCTGCAGCCTCTTAATCCTCAGGCTCAGCAACTCTTTTTTTCCTTAACTCCCTTTTTAAACCAAGTTGCCTGTACTGTAGCTTTTTCCAAGTTCATCCTTACTTTCTCCTACTCACTCCCTTTTTACAAAGACCCAATTGGCACGTAGCTGCAGCTCTGGCGCAAACAAGTCGTAGGTTAATATATACTTAAAAAACACCAGTAAGCGGGGTTCTTTAAAGCACCATGTAGCAATATGTGATTAAATTTAAAAGGTACGTTGTTGACAAATGATTAAAATAAAGGTAACCCACAAGTAATCCACATAAATAAAAGTAACACATAAGTAACAAACATTCAGACAATGAATTTTTGTAGAATTTATATGCGATAAAAGGTTCACACAATTTGAAAATGAACTTCAAGCCAGCACTGACAATGCTGAGTTGCAGGTTTCAACTACTGCATGCCAAGTTTGCTAAGTTTTAGATGACAATTTGTGGTTAGCTCATGTGCTAATGCAATTACATAGCCTATAATAACATTTAGCTATCAAGTTCTGGGGGAACAAGCTATTTGCTAGATTTTAACCTAGCACTTTCTTCTTAATTAACTAATGTATTAATGCAGGTATTTCAGAAACAGATAAAAATGGACTAATGTATTACTAACAAAATGTTAACTATTGAAGTTTCTTATCACAGTTTTTATCATTGTCAAATAATTCTTCAATCAACATCCAAACATCTACATTTAAATTACATACCAACAACTGGTAAATAAGACCTAATCACAGCAGAAGAGTTTATAGCAGCTGCTTCCAAAAGCTACTTCTTCATCCTTTCCAATAATTGCTGACCTTTTCAATAGCCTTTTCATGCTAAATAAAAAAAGTAAGAAGTTTTCCTGCCCACTGAGGCACTGAAGTTTACATGTGCTGTGAATGTAGCCATCACCTGTAAACACTGAGGGGAAACCCTTTACAGAGTCATTAAACAGAACCCCCTCTTTTTCTCCATGGAGGCCTCAACAGGGGTTCAAGTGTTTGGGAAACTCTTTCTGTATTTGTTGTTGCTATAATACGCCGTAGATTTAGTGTATTTTTATTAACAGGGTCATGTTTCTGTGCCTGTGGAAACAACCTGGTGTTCTCGGTCATGGGTGAAAGAGAGGAGAGGAAGCATGGCTCATGGAAAGCGAAACTCCTGCTTACAATTCTCTGCTGTTCATGAACCTCACTATTCAGACACACAGAGGAGTTACTCATAGCCTTTATGCACGACCTAAGAAACACTTTGGAACTGAGCCCACTTTTGCTTTACAGTAGGAAAAAGTCTGAACACTGCACAAAAACACTGTGGAGAAATTGATGCTGTATGTCAAATCTAGCTCAGGTCGACTCTGGTTTAAGTTATACTATGGCACAAAACTGACAGATTGTGGAGCAAGAAAAAAATTATAATAACCAAATGACTACTATAGCCAAATGACTATAACAAGCTGGTTGCCTGAATCAAACATCATCCTAAGAATTTATGCACTGGGTTAGTGATTATAATTCTCTAACATAGAAATGAAACAGCTCTCAAATACCTTCAACTGCTTTGAACTATTTTTGAAAAACCAAGTCGATTTTATGATAACGATGATGAAATCTTATCCAGCCTCATGTCCATTTATGTCTCTTGTAAATAAGGTGGTAAATGGATGAGACTTAGTCTGAAGATACTCATGAACTGACACAAATTCTAGGACACTCAGACAGATTTTAAACACTCTCAATTTTCTTTTTCCAATGTTAATCCAAAACAGCTGCTGTCCACGTAACGCAAGGCACCTATAGTACTTCTCCAAAGTGACTCAGTGGGTGAAATCCCATGATGAAGGAATTAATGTGAAACAGTGTTCCCACCTTCCTTATGCTTTCCATCTGGCTTATTGTCTCTACCTAGGACTTGTTTAATTTATCTCTGAAAGCAGGTGGAGAGTCAAAGAAAATCTATCTTAGATTCGTTTAGTTCATTTCAGACTTCTTATCAGTAACTGAATTTACTTATTTGCAATTCTTCATCAGTTCATTTTTGCCATCGAAAATTGTTAAAACAACATTTGATGACTGGAAAAACTAAACCATGAAATTAGTTTTCTTTTTTTCTTCCAGGAAATTGTAATTCAACCAATTCATTAGTCGTGCATAGTGAAAGAAAAATGTTCTTAGAGCAAATAATCTGTGCAAATTAAGTGCAAAATGATTTCCAGGCCTCTGTAATGAAGATACTAATTACTATCACAGACATAAACAGCCACTTCACTGCTTTTTCGACAACGGAAACTTGTTCCCAGTGGCATGATCTTTTCTCATGGCCTTGCAATTTTGCTGCCCCAGTTGTCTTTTCTGACCCCTCATTGCTCACCTACATGGTCAAGTCAATGGAGCCACCCGCTGTTGTTTGTGGTCTTTATTTTTGCACCAGCTGGCAGAGAGGAAAAAGGAAATTAGGGTCAGGAATGACAGCCGTGTTCCTTTTTCTGTCCAACTGGTCCTTCCTCAGTTTGCCAGCAATGAGGAACTGCCCTGGAACCCAATCTGTCCACACAAGCAGAATGGGAAAACAAGTAACATGAGCATGTAAGGAAGCTTGTTCATGATCTTCAGTCAGAGACCTCTCATTTCAAATACAACATAAACAGGATCATATTGAGATTAAACCTGCATTGCACCTTTGAAAAGACATTCACTCACTTTCTATACCACTTATCCTAGTGGGTCTCAGGAGGTGCTGGAGTCTATCCCAGTGTCCAATGGGCAAAAGGCAAGGAAACACCCAGGACAGGTTGCCAGTCCATCGCAGAGCAGACAACATGCATACATACACATTCACAGCCAGGGGCAGTTTAATATCTTGAGTTCACCTTAATTACTTGTCTCTGGAATGTGTTAGGAAATTGGAGGTTGCAAACACCACACAGAAAGGACCCTGGCCATCCCCGCAGGAAATCAATCTCAGGCCATTCTTTCTGTGAGGCAACAGTGCTACCCACTGTGCCACCGTGCCACCCAAAGAGCTTTCATTGTTGAGCTAAAAATAAGTTCGGCATAGCTACAGCTGCTTTTCATATAGTTTTGGCATTTTTTTTCTTTTTCTTCCGATTTTTCCCCACCAATTTTTGTTGATCAGTCATATGACACAGGCCCCACTCACACCTGGTATTAACATGTGTTGTGAGTGATCAGATCGCAAGTGGTCACCATTAAGAACAGTTATGAATGTGGTCAAATTTGTCTCAAAGAAGCACTGAGATCTGATCTCTCAGACTACATTCAGAGGTGGTCTGGGATGACATCTGATCTGTGTCCTGGGCTACATTGAAGAACTGCCTACTCAATTGATGTCCTCTGTGTATGCGCAAGTAGCATGCCATCATGTTAAAGTGCTATATTGATTTCTGTATTCTATTTCTTTCTTCTTACTCTTTCTTTACTTTAAACAGTATAGGCACAATAAGTGCATTGCTGCTTGACTCCAGTTAAAAACAACACATTTGGTCTTTGCAAATGGAAATGATGTACATGTTTAGTGCATATAGAGCAGGGAAGTAAGATGTGCTCACGAGACCAATGTGGAGACGCATTCTAATGCAATTAGAGCTGTCTACTTACAGTCTGATTGCCCAGGAAGCATGTTAATGCCAGGTGTGAATGGGGTCTTAGACTTCACTAATCCACTTGGTATGCTTGTAGCCATACGTCTGATCAGAATATAAGGTTTATGTCCCTAGATGTGTGTTGCCCTTCGTGCTAGTGCCTCCTGAAGGTTTTGGACAATAGCTCAACAATTGTTTTGCCAAAGGTTATAATTTTTTTATGGTAAGTTGGCCTCTAGATTGATATGCATTACCCTAGACTATTAGAATTCATTTGTGAAGTAGCGCCACCTTGTGAATAATGTTCAAAGCAAACTCTAGCATTTCACTAGCCAATATTTTATGATGTAAAGGCTCAAACTTCACAAAATTTCAGAATCCATATCACTACAACATTCTTCAGAAACCTACCAAATGTCATGAAATTTTATCAATGGGGTGCTGCAACTGACACATTTCAATAGCTCAAGACATCCTTAAGCAACAATTTTGAGATTTCACACCCTGCATCAATACCACATTCTTTATATGCACCCCATATTTTGTGCAATTTTGTCCACTGCAACTGACACATTTCAATATGTCAAGAACTGCTTAAGCAACAATTCTGAAATTTGTTATGGTTATTGGACTTTGTTCTTGCACTTTTTGTCACTTTATGTGCCAGTCATATTAATTGCTGCTATGTAGAACATCTAGTTAGTAAATCTTATTTGGGGCACATAAAAAAGTTATATTTAAGCCTCTAAATAATAAATATTTGTGATTGTAGTTTCTTCGAGTGCAAACGGCCAAGATTCCCTTTTATGTTGGAAGTGGAACTAGAGCAAAGGTTAGGGACAATACAATAGTTGTCAATAATGAAGCAGGTTTTCCACAGACGGTGTGGCATCAGAGACAATACAGATGATACTAAGGCTATTATCCCCTACAAACCAACTGGTATATAAACAGAAGGACGAGGCAGGGTCTGTTATGCATTTATTTACTCTATTCATGCATGTGGTTTGATTGATCAACTGCCCTGGAAATGAATTTGCTGTTTTCAAAGGTACTGACAAGTTCATGCCCTATATATCTTTTTTTTTTTCTTTTTTTTTTGTGGCTTGCGTCATTACAGCAACTGTGTTTTTATCTCTAGTAGCTAACCAAAATTTTTATTCCATGACATGGTGGACACAGAGGTGTTTCATTTCGTTGCTTGATTGTCCACATCTAAAGCACTAAACAATTCAAAAAAATATATCAAATGCAGTTACAGATATGTTATGATTGTGAATCTAGCATAAGTCACTTAATTAGCCATAATTTTCTCAATTACCATACCTTTTTGCACGACACTATAAATTCAATAGATATTTTAGCTATTAGCTGAAATCCAAAAGCAGTTAACTCCATGACTCTCTATGTTGTAAAAAGATTTTGCAGTCAGGGCAAGTGCATATATGGAGATAAGCTGTCAGGTTTTATTACAGAAAGACATTTTTTAAATAAATGTGGCTCTAAAAATAAGTTTACCACAAGGTAAATTTGCTCTAGCCATGTCATGTGAAGACCAAATTACATTCAACAATTATTCTGCTCTCCTCTGTATCATTGCTTTCTTCTGTTGCTCTACTCTTTTATCTTTAGAACTGAAGCCTGCTTTGTACCAAATCAAACACCAAATCCCATCCTCTCAAAGCTGTTGTGCACCTGTGCTAGGATCTACTTTTAAGTTGCACATGAGGTCTTGGATCACCCATTTTACAATGATTATCTCATAACAGAGTGTGAGGGCAGTAGAGCTGCCATGCAGTGGCAAGGCACAGGGGTCTGCTTAACTCTATTGAATAAGATTATCCTGCCTCTGGCCTGTTCTCTGCTTGAAAACTATAGAAACTTCTCCAGTTTTCTGCTCTTTGAAATTCTCTTAAAAACCACAAGCTTTTTAGGACTCAATTTCCTTCTATTCCTGTGTCTCAGCACCCTCACCCAGAAGATGGCTAAAGAACAAATCTTTATTATATCTAGGAAGTACAATCAATAATGATATGATAATATGCATAAGGGAAAGAACAGAATGTTCTTATTGATTTCACTTTCTGTTCACTAAAGAGCTTCTTAAAATCAGTTATATTCTTAAATTGCTATAGATGGCATAAATGGATATTTAAGGACATGACCCTGACCTGCCTAAACGTGACTCTTGCTATATCCATTCTGACTTCACTATTCCTATGAAGAATACAGAATGGGGAGCTCTACTTCTTTTCTGCATTGTCTTCTGGTTATTGGTTGGGGAGACCACAAAACGACAGAAATCGAGCCCTTGGATTTATAAAGACAGATAAGCAAGTAGAAGCTAACCTAGTGAACAAAAGGCAACCTAGTAAATAAAAGCTAGCCAAGTGAGTGAATACGAAATTGGCAAATAAATATCATCTATTGTGTAAGCTAACCTAGAGACTGAATATTAGAAAATGAAAACTAACTCAGCTAGTCTATTCATAGAGACTTCAATGAACTTCTGTAAATCTAGCAATAGTAGGAATAGTGATTTAACAAATGGAAATTAACCTAGAGATTGTGAGTAATTTGCTGAGTGAAAGCTAATCTAGAGAGTGAATAAAACTTTGCAAATAAACGATAATGTACTGAGTGAAAAACAAAACTACTGTTTAACTATAATGTGGTATGTTTATACATGAACTATCCTGATTCTTGCTCATTAAGCTGTTGGTCAGCTGCTGATTGCACCTTAACCACATGTACATCTTGTATTTAAATCATTTTTATTTATTTTTTTATTTATAAAGTCAGAAAGACAAATGATGCAAGGAAAAGCTAGTCTCGTGAGATAAAAGTAACCTAGTAAGTGAAATCTAACCTTGCAAGCTTAGATACTGTGTAACTATAATGTGGAAGGCTGAGGAATTCAGCTGCTCTTTGAGCCTTTACAATTACATTTATTATGTTAACATACTGTTATATGTTAACAAACTTTGTTGAATTTGTATAGCTAATTTTTACAGTATGCAAGTGATAAGCTACTATTTGTATTATACTTATTTATACTAATAACATCACTATAACAGATGTTATAACAAGTCATGGCATTTCTCTAGTTTCCACATCAAATACAATGTTCGATGTCTGTTGGTGCATATGTCAAGCGGTGTTGTTTCTTATGCCATTCATATGATTCCCTGATGGACATGTTTGGACAGGTCAAGTCAGGTGAAGCGTTATTTTCCTTTTTTCTGAGAGTAGATTATTTAAAATATCTTGGATAATGCAAGGCAATAAGTTATGCCGAACCAGGCAAAGGAACAAAGGGAAAGGCGTAGCCTCTGCTTCTAACCAGAGACAGCAAATCCCCTCAGAAAAATAGACTTACATAACCCATCATGCACCTGCAGCGAGCAAAGAAAACTTAAAAGCCACAGTGTTTCAATGGGTGGATTTGAAAGAAGTCCCAAAGCAACTATCATAATACAAAACATGAAGCAATCATGATGCAGAGCTGCTTTTATCTGCAATTACATAGTTCGGATCTTTGCCACTAGTTCTATTAGTATGATACATGCTGTAATGAATGAGCAATTAATGACTGTGACCTTTATAAGACTGATGGGAATGTCTCATCCTGATATAATGGGGGCAGAGCCAGCATAAACAGAACGCAAAGAGAAAACACCTACTGAATAGTTGTAACTGGAGCCTCACTATTGCCCACTCTCAGATACTGAAGGGTTAAATGCTTGATGTTCCTATGAGTTTCCAAAGTAAAGTAATGTTTTCTTTGAATTTGCTTCCCCCTTGTGGTAAACTAAAGTAACCCTCATGCAAACAGAAGGAATCAGTAAACTACATTGCTCAGGAATTACATATTGTAAAATTCAGCACTTTGATGTCTCAACTGAAAGACTTTCCATTGCTGATGCTTAATAGTTTAAAGATTTTTCACAGAAGACACTTTTTAAACAGTGAAAAACAACAGACAGAATGAGGCAACACATTAATGAGGTCATTTTTGACGTATGAAGCTTATGGGAACAATTACGGTACACTGTTTTACTGGCAGTCCCTCTGTTACAGCATCATTGCATCATTGTGTATTCACTTCATCCAGAAGAAATCCTATTAACTGCTAGTGCTTGGGAAAGGATTTATTTCATTTACAGCAGTCTGATGCCTGTCCTTAAGCAACAAGTGTAGACTTCAGGATGCCTGGTGAACTTATTAAGGGACTGAAATGTATGTGAAGTTACTGTGCAGTGTGAAAATGGAGTAAAGAAAATTCCCATTTCATACTCCAAACTTGAAAAATAATAGAATTACTGTGTTATTAATGGAAAGTGGGTGGTTTTGAGCAAATGTACCCTGTTGTGCAGGGGGAAAAAAGAAACAAGAATTAAGGTGAAGGAATTTGTAAAGTTAAATGTCTTTCACAGTACTGTGAGAAGAGGGCAGAGTTGCATCCTGGCACATGTGAAAATGTGAACTTTGAAAATGAAACTGTTACATAACTTGGTTATTTAACCCTCACCATATAAATATCTAACTTATATTTTATTCAGAATATATATTCCTGCTTTTTGCATTTTTTCAGCTTTGTTTAGTGTTGGGGGAAAAAAGTATCTCACCAGTCCAGCAACTTAACATTTGTATATTGAGTTTTGTATTCTGAATCAGAAAGATTCATTCATTCATTCATTCATTCATTCATTCATTCA
The DNA here is from genome assembly GCA_028566435.1 of Scorpiodoras heckelii. Classification (NCBI taxonomy): domain Eukaryota; kingdom Metazoa; phylum Chordata; class Actinopteri; order Siluriformes; family Doradidae; genus Scorpiodoras; species Scorpiodoras heckelii. The sequence continues at coordinate 9,865,439 of JAOVVH010000043.1, forward strand.
TTCATTCATTCATTTATTCATTCATCTTCTTAACCGCTTATTCCTGTCCCCA
>JAOVVH010000043.1:9865590-9881380 GCA_028566435.1 Scorpiodoras heckelii
CTAATATGCATGTCTTTGGACTGTGGGAGGAAACCAGAGTGCCCGGAGTAAACCCACGCAGACACGGGGAGGACATGGATCAGAAAGATTGAATTTGCACATATATTTACATTAATCCTTTGCTGAAGAACTTTTTTGTAAAATTCCAAATAATTCCTGTGTTTCAAACAAGCTAAAAATCTACATTATATCTTATATAAGTTATATAGAAAATGCACATTACATCCAACTTTATCTCAGTGTATCTCTTACTGGTTGCATATATCTTCTCATATTAAGCCCCTGCAAACCCTTGATGCAGCCTCCATGGTAATTTATTCAATTTGACCCAGCTACCCTCATGGGAAATTGTGCTGAAAAGGACAAAAGATGGAAATTAATTCAGTAATTACCTAAAAAATTAAGTTACAGTAAAAAGGTATTGTCACGTCCGTCGCTGCAAGGGGGCGACAAAACACACAATCCCGGACTGATTCTCAAAACTACAACTCCCTGAATACAACAGGTAATGAGCATCACCTGTTGGGCAGCCATGCTCATCAGCCCAGGAGCTGCACTGGGGATTAAAAGAGCTCACATTCTCTCCCCAGCGTGGATCAACTTCACTCATAGATGAAGACACCTTGCATTTGCCCCTTTGCTTCGCAGCGAGTTGAGTATCTACTTAGTCTGTTTCCTAGCTCTTTAATTTGTATTCTCCCTGTTTGTTTCTACCTTGTTTTCTTAGTGGGTTTTCTCTTGTGTTTGTTTTGCAGTTCCCAAGCCACAGTGTGGTTCCCTGCCCGTTTTTGCCTGGACTCTCGCACTTTCAAAGGATTACTTCCTGCCTTGCTTGTTGCTTCATATTCATATATTGCTATGAATGGTCAGAAGGTGACAGCCGTCACCCAATGGAAGCACCCCGGCACCATACGCGAACTCAGAAGCTTCCTGGGCTTTGCCAACTTTTATAGGAGGTTCGTGAGAAACTTCAGCACCATAGCTGCTCCTCTGACCAATCTCCTAAAAGGTAATGCCAAAAAGCTCAAGTGGGATCCTCTGGCCCAGCAGGCTTTCACACACCTCAAGCACTCTTTTACCACAGCCCCAATCTTGAAACAACTTGACTCCAATCTCCCTTTCACAGTGGAAGTGGACGCTTCCAACCAGGGTGTGGGTGCCATCCTATCCCAGCATCAGGGAGAGCCAGCCAAGCTCCACCCGGTGGCGTTCTTCTCCAGAAAACTTTCTCCCGCCGAGAGGAACTACGATGTGGGAGACCGTGAACTTCTAGCCACAAAACTCACCTTGGAGAAGTAGCAGCACTGGCTGGAGGGAGCTAAGCACCCCTTTACTGTGTACACCGATCACACAAATCTCGAGTACTTAAAAGTTGCCAAACGCTTGAACCCTCGCCAGGCCCGTTGGGCCCTGTTCTTTTCGAGGTTTAACTTTGTCTTATCTTACAGGCCGGGTTCCAAAAATGGCAAGGCGAACACCCTCTCCCGGCAGTATGAGCCTGCAATCAGACCTTCTGAGAATGAATCCATCCTGCCCGAGTCCTGCTTCGTACACGCCATCACCTGGGACTTGGACCAAGAGATCCAAGCGTCGCAGCCCAACCACCATCACGTTCAGCTACCACCAGTTAAACTATTCGTTCCCTCTGGTCACAAGAAGGCCCTCATCACTTGGGCCTACAGCGCCCCCAGAACCGGTCATCCAGACACCTGGAGAACTCTAGAATTGCCCTAGGTCAAGTACTGGTGGCCCCTGATGAACCAGGAGATCCAGAAATTCATCCAGTCATGTTCAGTCTGTGCCCAGGCCAAGGTTCCCAGGACCCTCCCGGCGGGAAAACTGCTGCCTCTGCCCATCCCAGAGAAACCATGGCCACATCTGTCGGTCGATTTTCTGACAGACCTACCCTCCTCTCAAGGTCAGATAGTCATATTAGTTATTGTCGATTGCTTCTCTAAGTGTGTCAGGTTCTTGCCCATGTCTGGTCTCCCCACAGCCTTCGAGACCGCAGAACTGCTCTTCCAGCATGTGTTCCGGTACTTTGGGCTCCTCGAGGACATCGTGAGTGACAGCAGGGTTTAGTTCACCTCCCGAGTCTGGAGAGTGTTCATGGAGAAGCTGGGCATTACCATCAGCCTGACTTTGGGGTTCCATCCCCAGGCCAACAGACAGGCAGAGAGGGTGAACCAAGAACTGATCAAATTTCTCTGCCTGTTCTACCAGCCCCAGGACAGGTCTCAGTACTTGCCATGGGCTGAGTATGCCCAGAACTCGGTTCACCACTCTGTCACAGGGCTCACTCCCTTTGAAGCAGTTCTGGGCTACCAGCCACCCCTCTATCCTTGGAACGCCATGCCCACTGAGACTCCCAGTGTGGACACTTGGTTCAAGTGTAGCCAGCGTGTCTGTGCCCTAACTCACCATCAGCTTACACGGGTGGTCGCTTAGATGAAAAGAGTCGCAGACAGAAGGAGAGGGGCTACTCCTGCATATCAGCCAGGTGACAGGGTGTTGACCAAGGCCTTCGGGAATCCCATGTACTGAAGGAAGCTACAACCAAGGTATGTGGGTCCCTATCCCATTCTCAAGAAAATTAACGATGTGTCTTACAGGCTGCAGCTACCACGCCACAGTAAAATTCACCCCACCTTCCATGTGAGCCAGCTGAAGGCTGCTGTCCCAGGACCACTGGACCAGGAAGAGGGGTCCAACACCTGTCATCAGGCTCCACCCGGGTCAGACAACACAGTGTTTCAAATAAAGGACATTCTCAATTCCAGGCATCAACAATGAGGCCTCCAGTACCTAGTGGCTTGGGAGGGGTATGGGCCTGAGAAGAACTCCTGGATACCTGCAAAAGACATCCTCAACCCTCTCCTCATCCAGGAGTTCCACGCCAGGTTTCCCAACAAGCCCGCACCCGAGGGCCAGGGCATCCTAGGAAGAAGAAGAGGGCTCCCGGAGTTAGTCCCTTGGAGGGGGGTTCTGTCATGTCCGTCGCCACAAGGGGGGGACAAAACACGCAATCCCGGACTGATTCTCAAAACTACAACTCCCTGAGTATAACAGGTAAAGAGCATCACCTGTTCACCTAAACCCTTTTCCACACGCTCTGTTCTTGTGGCTTTTTGTGTTTTATGTGAACTTGAACTCTGCACAAAATTGGCTACCTTGTCTCTCCCTGTGCTACAATATACACCATTGCACTTGACTCCATCTCTAATGTGGGATCATTACAGGTATTCAGGCTTTCACCTAATATAATGTTTACAGTCATGGCCAAAAGTTTTGAGACTGACACAGATTTTGGTTTTCACAAAGTTTGCTGCTTCAGTGTTTTTATATTTTTTTGTCAGATGTTTCTACAGTATACTGAAGTACAATTATAAGCATTTCGTATGTTTTTTTTACTTTTATTGACAAATACATCAAGTTACGTGAATTTTGAAGATTGACCGCAGGTTCTCAACGGGATTGAGATCTGGGGAGTTTCCTGGCCATGGACCCAAAATTTCAATGTTTTGTTCACTGAGCCACGTAGTTATCACTTTTGCCACTTCTGACATGGTGCTCCATCATGCTGGAAAAAGCATTGTTCATCACCAAATTGTTCCTGGATTGTTGGAAGAATTTGCTCTTGGATTATGTTTTGATACCATTCTTTATTCATGGCAGTGTTCTTAAGCAAAATTGTGAGTGAGCCCACTCCCTTGGATGAGAAGCAACACCGCACATGAATGGTCTTAGGATGCTTTACTCTTGGCATGACACATACCTCATGGTAGTGCTCACCTTTTCTTCTCTGGACAATCATTTTTCCAGATGTACTAAACAGAAGGGGGCTTCATCAGAGAAAATAACTTTACCCCAGTCCTCTGCAGTCCAATCCCTGTACTTCCTGCAGAATATCAGTCGGTCCTTGGTGATTTTCTTGGAGAGAAGTGGCTTCTTTGCTGCCCTTCTTGACACCAGGCCATCCTCCAAAAGGCTTCTCCTCACTGTGCATGCAGATGCACTCAGACCTGCCTGCTGCCATTCCTGAGCAAGCTCTGCACTGGTGGTGTCCTGATCCCATAGCTAAGTGGTGTCCAATCTTATCCGAGACTGGCTGGTGTGGGTGCAGGTTTGCTTTCCAACCAAGCAGAAGCAACACACTACTGAAAACCAAGATCCATTGATTAGATCCTTTGAGTAAAAACAGGTGGAATGAGGTTTGTCTCCTGCTTGACTGGAAGGAAAACTTGCACCCACACCGGCCCTTCATGGATAAGATTGGACACCACTGCCATAGCCAAATCCGCTTTAGGAGACAGTCCTGACACTTGCTGGATTTTCTTGGGTGCTCTGAATCATTCTTCACAGCAATTGAACCTTTCTACTTGAAGTTCTTGATGATCTGATAAATGGTTGATGTGGTGTAATCTTACAAGCAGCAATGCCCTTGCCTGTGAAGCCCTTCTGATGGAAAGCAATGATGACTGCATGTAGAGGTAACCATGGTTAACAGAAGAGGACAATGATTTCAAGCACCACCCCCCTTTTAAAGCAACCAGCCTGCTCTTCTAATTCAATTGTCATAGCATGTCAACGTGATATCAGCTGCCTTGTCCTCATTAACACTTTCTCCTGAGCTAACGAGAAGATCACTGAAATTATGTTAGCAGATCATTTGGGGCAGGGCTGAAATGCAGTGGAAATCATGTTTTGGTGATTAACTTAATTTCATTACAAAGAATGACTTTGCATTTAATTGTAATTCATCTCATCACTCTTCATAATGATCCAGAATTAATGCAAATTGCCATCTTAAAAACTGAAGCAAAAAACCAAAATTTGTGTCAGTCTCAAAACTTTTGGCCATGACTGTACACCATCAATCATAGCTATTAGATTAGTCTAATGTCATTAACGTCATAGCCCATAAATGTCAACCGGTCAACTATAATTTAGAGTGGCAAGAATTTTAAATCATTACATTCAACCAATATATTAAAACAATTGTAATAAGCATTAAGATCTAACTGAAGCCTCAGTGTGGCATGAAATATAAGTTGTATTGCCACTTCATATTTACTTAGAAATTCAGCCATAGTTAATGTTTTAGAAGTAATTAATACCAGAATAAAAATTAATAATATTTGTATTTTATACTACTACTACTACTACTTTAAAGTATTTTTAGGATTCTTTATATTCTTAAGTGTAGCATGGGACTTCCACCTCCAAAGCAGACCACAGGTTTTAAATAAGGTTCAGATCCAAAGACTGAGAGACCATGGTTATCTCACAGAAAAGAACGTGATGCTAGTTTTCGGTTAGGGGAACTGAAACCAAAAACTTCAGCTGTATCAGGTGCATGTCCCTGGACAGAAACTATGGAAAGACCCAGGATCTGCTGGAAAGAAGGTATCTCACAGGATATATATCTGTGCCTGGGGATGTTGAAATCTGGACTGGTCTTCTCAACCTGTTGCCATTGCTAAGCAGAAAATGAATGTCCATTCCCTGACATTAATCAATTTTTTAGAGTGATGGGGTTGATTCATTCTACTCCCAACACAGCCTATCCAACACAGACTACACCTCCCAAAACAATTTCCTCACCGCCAAGTCTCACCCTTTCATAAGTGAATAATTTCACCTGGATATTATAGAACTGCTGCTGTAATCATAAAGAGTATGACAATAATAAAGAGCATCCTTTCAACACACTTACTACTGTCTGAAGTTATAGCATGTAATGTATACATGCAATGTAAATGTAAAAGAGTAATTGTTTATAATCTCACTATCATCTTCACCCAGAACAGGCTGGGTTCAGTTTTGGGTCTGGTTCCTCTCAAAGTTTTTGCCTCAGATTGTCTCATGAAGTATTCCCCTGCCACTTCTCTTTATTAATTTACATCTACAGTATATGAACAAAGGTATGTAGGCACCTGACCTGGCATTGATGATGGCGCATTAGTTCCAGTGCCGAGCAATCTTAATGCTACAGAGATTTTCTAGACAATGTTTTGTCTAGGCAACAGTATTGGGAAAGCCTATATACTATATGTTGGTAATGGTCAGGTGTCTACATACATTAGGCCATGTAGTGAACAGACTTGGATAATGTCTATTGTTTAAAGTGCTATAAAAATATAACTGTACAAGGGTGTGGGATAGTGCAGCAGGTAGGATTGCTACCTACATGGTCCCTGGTTCACTCCTGACCTGGGGTTACTTTCTGTGTGAAGCTTCTGTGTATGAGAGTTTCCTCCCTCCTCCTGCACATTGTCATAACACGGACTGGCATCTTATTCATGGTTATTTCCAGAATAGGCTCCAGAGCCTCATCAAGATAAAGCCAGAGATGTAGCTACAGGATGTTACAAGTGCATGGTAGGTGAGTGCTTGGGACAATGAATTTTGAAAAATGATGACCAACACTAAGCCTATGAAAATGTTAAATCTCAAAGTCCAGATCCAAAACATCACATGCGTAATGTACAAATTTGTAAAAGGAACCGTACTAAAGGTGCCCCACCTTGCTAGCACATGCAGGTTTTTAAAAATGAAGAAAACTTACCGATCTGGAAGCCAGAATAAAAAGAGAAAACAGAAATCAGATGACAAGAGGAAGCAGAACAATGGCAAGTGGCAGAGACACTCTAATAACATTATCAAAATGAAGCCATATTCTGACATAATGTGAATTAAGCAGCTAGTTTGGCATTGGTGTTAGGTTTGGAGTGTGTGATGTTAATTATTTAGCTAGCTTTTGCTGGTAGAAATTGTAATTTTGCTCCGATAGTCTTGACAGCCGGGCCTTAGCATATAGAGAATACACAAGCCAACATTTCACCACTATCTTCCACTTTATCTCGCTAGTCGGGGTCACGGGGGACTCGAGCCAATCCCAGCGTCATTGCGCGAAGGCGGGGTACACCATGGACAGGTCGCCAGTCCATCGCATGGCCAACACACACTCACACACACGGGCAATTTAGAGTGACCGATCAACCTAACATGCATGTCTTTGGACTGTAGGAGGAAACCAGAGTACCCAGAGGAAACCCACACAACCAGGTGGAGAACATGCAAACTCCACACAGAACGGCCCGACCGGGAATCGAACCCGGATCGTCTTGCTGTGAGGCGACAGTGCTAACCATTACACCACCGTGCCACCCAACACTTCACCAAATGTGTTTATTTGATGCCTATGTAAAATTATTATAATTTTTTTTAACCCGTGGTCTCCAGACTCTCTAGAATGTCCCCTGGATGAAGTGGTTAATGAAGATGAGTGAATAAATGATTGAATGGATGAATGAAGGGGATGAATGAATACCTTATTAAGGTATTTGACAATTATCTGACCATCTGGATCAGGGGGATTAGAGAATAATTCTACATGTGCAGGACTGAATGTGGGAGCTCTTGGGCTAAAAGGACAGTCGTTTATAAGCTGATTATGTTGTCAGGCGCCATGTGGTGTTGCGTTGCGCATGCGCCTTAGCGCATGGTCGCGGCGCCGCCAGTTGCCGCTGCGCTGTGCCGTGGAGCCGCGGTGGCACTGAGGATAAATACACGGCACCCGTGGAGGCTTTTTACCGGAGAGCGACTCAGCACAATGCCCGCGTTGAAAGAATGAAAACATCGGATTGTAGCTGCTGCACGGGAAGCACTGGAGTGTGTCCTCCTTAAACGGTAATGATTCTTAACCCAGTGTGTTAATGAGCATCTTTACGCGTTCAGCTTTGTTACGCAGCTCGGCGCTCAGTGTAACCAACCTGATCATTCTCACTGCCTGATCTCCGCCGAAACCTTTCATTTTAACGTTTACATTATAAAACAAAACTCTCTCCTAGATTTATTCTGTCGTATATATCGATGTTGGTCTTTTTGGACACCAGTCTTTCAAACCAACAGCTTTTCTGATTGGATTGTGTTTTGATCTGTTCCTACGTAAGTAGCGTACTGTTTTCTCAGACTATTTACCACTGCAGTATGCACTTATACCCGGAGCCTTAATAACTGTAAAGTCTTTTATGCGCATTTGATTTGCAGTGTTGACGACTTAAAAACTCACAGGCCTTTGGATTAAAAAAAAGGGAAAGAAAATGAACAAGCATATGCTAAATAGCTGTTATCTCTATAAAGATTCATATGATCGATTATATTATCCAGTGCTGAATTATACAGCTGAATTACCTAATCCAAAAGTTGAATGGATTATTACAGTGTGCTGAAATATTCCTAATGTAGTCCCTAGTCTGACATTGATTGTTGAATTAACACCATCAGTGATCAATGAACACAGTGTTGCATGAACTGCATATTTTTTTTTAGGTGGACTGTAGATGTAAAGTGTACAATGGAGTTCTTTTATTTATTTATTTTTTTATTTTATCTTAATTGTGTTTAGATAAGTGGTTAAGGCTTTGATCTACTGACCAGAAGGTTGTGAGTTCAAATCCCAACACAGCCATGCTGCCACTGTTGGGCCCTTGAGCAAGGCCCCTAACCCTCACTTGTGTTTATTAGATCGGTGTAAGTTGGATAAGAGCGTCCATCAATTGCCATAAATGTAAATGTTACGACATTGAGTGTGAGATGGCTTGGTGTCTTAATGGCCCAAACTTATTTTCTATGCTTTGGTAGCTGAACATGATGTTCAGGGATGCCACTAAGATTTTTATTGGACAGTGTATGAATGTAATGTAATGTAATGTAATGTAATGTAAAGTCCCTGGTGGTGCTATTCCTTATTTTCCAACACTGGATGGTTTTCTTTAAAATATATTTTGTACAGAGCCAGTTAATTTTGGTTATTCTGTGTAAATGGTTACACATAGGTGTATACTTGTAGTCGTAATATTTAGGGATGCATATTTGTTATGCATTATTATTATTATTATTACTGATGAAACACTAAGCGTTAAACTGAGATTTAACTGCCTACCATTAATTCCCTATAGCCTTGTATACTATGTTTGTAATTTGCTTGCAATTATTATTTTTTTAATATAAAATATAAGAGAAATGATTTCATCACCACCTACTTGTATAACTCAGGATGTCCGATGCATTTTGTTTGGGTCAGAGGCTTTAGCTATTCTTATATCTCTGCTCACTGACAACAGATGTGCTATTCAGGGTCACTTGTTTACATCCGAGTCTTAGAGCCTTTGTCCCAGCTTATTGAAAACACGTGTGGTTTAATTTGTGTCTGTTGAAAGCAGGGATCACAGGCTCACTGGTGCTAAGCACGTTGTGTCACCCAGTGAGACATACACAGTAGGTATACCCTCAATATTAGCCTCGACGTTTTTAAAATATTTCATGACATATTTACAATATGTGGGCTAGTATGATGGATGGTTTTTTGGTGCAAAGATTGGATCTCGGTTACTCCTTTTGTTCTGTTGTATCTCTGAGCATGAAAATGTGCTCATTAACCACCCACAGCCCTGGATCTCATGAGTCATTAAGGCCCCTGCTGTATTGTAACATGGATCTCAGCATTTCTCTTACTGTCTGCTTGTAAAGATATAAAGCCTGTTATGAGTTGGTTGTTTTCCTTTATTGCTTTGAATTCAGAGCTTTTGTGAAACGTAGCATCTTGTGATTCCTCTCAGTGAATCATATTTACCTTTGTCAATCACACTCACACTGGATGTTTACACTGTACTCCGAGTGTAAGTTTAGAAAAGCACAAACACTGCTGGTGCCCTCAGGCATGCATCTGGGCTTTCTTTCAGGATGGTGGATTGCACAGAGAGATCAGCACAGATGTGTGAAATACTGGTGCATAGTGAGGTTCAACACTGCTGCCAGTCTGCTGCTGGTCTCAAACACAGAGGTTTCAGATGTCTTTTAGAGCCACCTAAAATTTCACTATCACCAGCATTTCCTCTGTGAGACCTTTCTCAGTAGAACTAAAGTGCTAATTTATTTCCTGTTTTTGAATAGGCTCTGTATATGTGACCTAAGAATTCAGTTCAGTTCACTTTTAACAGTGGACATTGTCCCAAAGCAGATTTACAAAGACATAAAACAGAGATATTATTATTATTAATAACAACAACAATAATAATAATAATAAAAAATTACCATATAAGTAATGGAAAAAGAAAAGGGTTACACAAACTACCAGGATGTTACAAATATATTACGGTTTACAGAGTCCTAAGATCACCTAATATAGAAAAGGAAACGGCGGTATAGAGTAAGGAGAACAAAATCAAAACCAAAATTGAATAGGAAATATCAGGTACCCAAATGAAAGCATAGACAGCTGACACATAAATCATATCTTCTCCAATATACACAATTTCGATGGTCACATTTCCAGAAATTTGTTGTGCCTCTTAAACTTTTTGTAGGTAAAATTTTTCTAGTGGGAAAGGATTTCCGATTTTTATGACCATACTGTGTAACTTCATGTGGTCTGCCGCTTAGTGTCTGAGTTGCTGTGGCTCCTGAATGCTTCCATGTTTCAATAATACCAATCACAATTGATTGTGGAATATCTAGGAGGGAAGAAATTTTACAAACTGACTTGTTGCCGAGGTGGCATACAATTACAGTGTCTTACAGTGAGATCTTTAGAATGACCCATTCGTTCACAAATGTTTGTAAAGGCAGACTGCATGGCTAGGTGCTTGATATTATACACCTGTGGCAATGTGACTCCATGAAACACCTGAATTCAATGATTAAGAGGTGTGTCCGAATACTTTTGTCCATATAGTGTACATTTCTTAGCCAAATACGTTAAAATCCCTAAGAGGTATTCTTATTTATCATTTGGTATCAAGTCAGGGCTATGATTTGAAAGATATAATCCGGGAGACATGACAATTTTTTTATGATTTGATGTATTTACAGAGATGCCGCCTCTACCACAAAGACTAATTCTTCTTGTTACTAATTTGTATGCCTGAAATACCTTTAAAATATGCTTCAATTACCTATTAATCTATTAAAGAAAACGCTTCATTTGGCCTTGCTGTGTCCTTGATCGTATTTGGAGCAATTCCTAATCAGTTCATCTGCTGGTTACATTGACTCAGACGTGGCATCACTTTATATTTAGTACATATTACATACATAATATTTCACTCTGGACTTTTCCAGAAAAGAATTCATTTAAACTTTTCCCTATCCATATCGCCTCTAGCAGAGAGAGAACAAGTTGGCCTTTTTGCCTATCTTTGCTCCTTTTTCTATATATTGCCTGCAAAAAGAACCCAGAAATGTGTGAGAAACCTCATACAAACACATGATCAAAGCATAAAACTTATTTATTAAATCATTAGCTCATGACATGGCTCACTTCAGTTATCGTTTTGATTCACAATACATGAACAGTGACCTAAAATGTTTCATTGTATGAACCAGTAGGGAGACACGGTGGCTCAGTGGGTAGCACTGTTGCCTCACAGCAAGAAGATCCTGGGTTCGATCCCCAGGTGGGGTTGGTCTGGGTCCTTTTTGTGTATGCAGTCTCTATGTCCTCCCCGTGTGTGCGTGGGTTTACTCCGGGTACTCCGGTTTCCGGAGACATGCAAGTTAGGTGAACTGGACATACAAAATTGCCCCATGACTGTGTTTGAAAGTTCAACTTGTGTACTAATAAAAGACTTGTGCTTGTCATGTATAGCCTCTGATGCTGAAATGACGTTAAAAACTAATAAACAAACAACAATGAACCAGTAAAATAAGACACGAGTGACATGAGTTTTTGAGTGACATGAGAAGAGGTTTACCCACATTCAGCCAGCACAAAATTGATGTAACACAGCAGATAAACATCGACCACTGCCATCAGTCAATGTAATCTTATTTGGGGGTAGATTGATGGTAGTCAACAATGAGAATATTGGCCTATACTGATATACGGCATCCCTACTACATTCCCTACGACTTTCCACCAATCTGTCTTGAGATTACACTAATAAGAACGTCACAGAGACAGACGTGTGGCAAAAAATCAGTTTATCTGCTGATTACACAGATAATTATATAAATGATACAAATACTAGAAGCATTCATCGACTTGTTCTTAAGATATTTTACTAATGAAAATCTCAGACAAGTTAGAAGAAGAAGAAGAAGAACCAGAAGTCTTCATTGGTCAGATATACATTACAGTACAGTAAAATTTCATGATACAGCATGCATGAAACAGAGAGGGTTAAGGACCTTGCTCAAAGCCCAACAGTGGCAGCTTAATGGTACTGCAGCTTGAATCTCCAACCTTCTGATCAGTAACCCAGAGCCTTAATCATTGAGCCACCGCTGCCCACATTAATTAGTCTTGTTTAGTATATGCCAGTTAGCTGATTTGCCTCCCTAAGGTTCTTGAGTATCACATAGCCCTATGGTGCATCTGCTGCAGTGGTTTCACTTCATCTTCTCCGCGCTCTCACTCTCCTGCTAGTAGCTCTCCCATTTGTCCCATGCCTCCTGACAATTCCTCTGACGGTTCCTCCATATCTGGTGAAGTGCCCATCCCATGGTACAATTGCCATTATACTGAAATTAGTACAAGGCTGTGTAAGTGCATGTCTACGATTCTCTAGTCCCGAGTAATTTGGGCATCTATCATGGTTATGGTCATGTTCATGAGGTGACAACTTTATTAGTATTAAGTAACAAGTATATATGAATTTGGAAGGAATCCACCATGGTGGTCAAGAATGTACCCAAGGAGAAGTTGATTTCCGATGACAAGAAACACAAATGGTAAACGTACATTGTACTTACTAAACATATTATAGCTTTGGAGTATATCTGTGTAGCAGTACAAATTGCTGGACCTCCACTAATGACAATAAGGTTGTATTAAATAACACATTAGGTTGTGGATGCATGGTTCTTATTGGTGGCAATGTACGCATATTGTGTGTGAGAGAGCCTCTCAGCTAGGACAAGGCTCCTTCAGTTAGCTGAAGTGCTGTGTGTGTGATGGTACGAGGCAGAGACGGCCCATCCAGATGGCAGTGTGAGGAACGGGAGTCATGCCAGCCCAATCACTGGCCCAGTGCTCATGTCCCTTTCTGCTGGCTGTACCTAGAGCCTCAGGGAATGTTACACCACCGAGAAGTCATTCGGGCCAATTAACTTTTGTTTTCCTTCCATTAATGCATTCACTTTGTGTTGTCTGTCTGCTGTGTGGCACTGAAACTAAAGAAAACATTACCTTGAGTGTTCGAGTTTGGTTACAGTCGGTGCTCTGATTTACTGCAAACCAGATTGCTGTCAGGGTTTGTAAAGAAACTCATTGTTATTACTGCAACAGGAGAGCCGAGATATACAGAGAAGCTTTCCAGGCAAACACATCGACACAGCAAGCCTGTTGACCTCAAGCTGTTTTCCGTGTTGTCAGCTAGCACACTCAAGCCGTGAACAAGAGGGAGGCGTTTAACAAACTCGGTCAAATTATTTATGAGCTCTTAGCAGCTACTCTTGGCTAGGCCTGTAATATCTGTATATACACAAGAAAACTGGTGAAGAGGAACTACGAAATGAAATTCCCGTCGAAGATGAAGGGTTTTTCTGTCTATTGTAAAAGAATCTATTTTCATTTCTATACGAATTCTGTTATAATTTTAGTTGCTTGTACCATAAACAGATCATGCTAGTAGGTGTTTGTGCATCTTTGAAAAATTTAACTTGATAACATTTTATGACATGTGAATGATGTTACTTAACAGAACTTTATCAGTTTGCAGATCACACTAAAACATTGTGGTTTATTTGAGCTGGGTTTGTGCGGATTGAGAAATAAAGCAGCACAAATGTTTTCGAATGCAGCACAAACGCAGGACAGATGAGCCAGACTGTCTGGGTGCAGTCTAGACTTTGATGTAGCGCCGAGAGCCTTTATAGGCTATGAAGTATAGTTTTGAACTATTTTTACATCATAAACATGGCACAACATGAAGAAAAATACTTCACACAGGTTTTTCACACACAGGTTTTTCACATGTCGCATGTTTCACATGTTGCTGTGGTATATAGCCAGTTTCTCTGCCTCTCTGCAAAGATTTAAAGCAGAAGGGAAACCTACTAACTTCCTAACCATCGCATGCCTGTATTTCACAGTACACTCAAGGTTTGGGCATACTGATCTCTGATGATAAATTTAGTCACAAGTACCATGTTTTCAATTACAGTCTGTTCTGTTGCAGTTCTTTTGCAGTTTATTAACTAAACTGTGCTTGCTTTTATTGAATAAAACTGTACACATGAAAACTGTATGTTTAATCAACGTATCGATAGATGATGAAAGACTGAAAAAATAAAACTGAAAAAGAACAGTGCTGCTCATGACTGAGATCTAATATGACCATTTTCCTAGGGGATGTTTTTCGATAACAATTTTTCTGCATTTTGACTTACTGATTTACCAGCACATTTGTATTAATATAGCCTAAATCCCAAGCAAAACTAATGGTTATCTAGTATAAAACTTTAATCATATTAGGTGCCAAGAGCACAGTATTCACTCCCTAGTTCAAGGTCTAACTTAAACTGGGGACACTGGGAATTTCAACCTAGCAGTTTTGATATGCCACACTTTGTCCGCATTACGTTACGAATGTAGTAATATTTAGTATAATACTTTCAGAAGGAGGCTGTATGCTATTTTGGTGCATAAAGACGGCTGTACTCTAAGATAGGTACTATGAGATCTAAGGTTATAGACTTTGTTATTTTGGCAAACGCTGTTATTTCTGCTATGAGAATCTTCTTGTGGTTCTTATATACCTCCTAGATTCGAGCAGGCTGTAGGTCAGCAATTTTCAGGCCAGGATGTAAACCAACGTCTAGATGGAAAGACATTTCTCGAGTTTGATAGGCACAGGAGCATTGTTAGTACAAACGAAAGAGATGGAGAGAGAGAGAGAGAGAGAGGGAAAGAGAGAGGGAGAGAGAGAGAGAGAGCACCAGCCATTAGGCCTCAGCTCCCCAGGCGGTGCTCTATTTATAGTAGAGGCTGTAAGATACATGCCCACAGGTCAACATTTTCCTTCCATTTTCCCATAAATATGAACCAGTTGAAAAAGGTAGGCAGGACTCTGAAGTAAAAAAGCTCAGCCACTCCAAAACACCACAAGGTTTGTCTTGCTGAAATTACCATGCCACCCTAACCATTAAGCCAAGCAGGGTTTCAAGAACACACGCTACTCAAGAAGGGCAGGCATTGGTGAATACAGTGGAACAACAACATAAGGCTTATTAGGTTGAGGATAGCATACTTAAACAAAATACAGAACTGTCTACTCTCCAGCCAGGTTGCCGACTTTCTGTCCAAGTACAAGCATCGTTACAACTTTCATAACTAGCCACACCTAGCTCCCTGGAAAAGGGGAAAAAGAAAAAACCACTGCAAGGGTAGGGAAATGGCAGAACCTCCTTTCTGACGACACAGTCCCTTTCTTACAGCTGCAGCTAGGAAAAGTGGCTCGTTCCAGCCAAGTGTGACCAAGCTTTGTTTTGTCAATATCTTGATGGACAGCAAAATGCTATCAGTTTCTTTTACTGTTTGCTCTTCACAGTATTTGTGTCTCTAAATTGCTATCGTTTTCATACTAACACTGTTCACTGTCTACCTGAGTATTTCATCTATGACTGGCTGACATTGTTTGATTAAACACATATGATGAAATATAACTACCCGAAATACTGGAGTGTATTAAAACAGATTTAACCATGCATGTACGGGGTTGGACAATGAAACTGAAACACCTGGTTTTAGACCACAATAATTTATTAGTATGGTGTAGGGCCTCCT
>JAOVVH010000043.1:9961717-9971768 GCA_028566435.1 Scorpiodoras heckelii
CCCTACACCATACTAATAAATTATTGTGGTCTAAAACCAGGTGTTTCAGTTTCATTGTCTAACCCCTGTATATTGCATCAGTGATGTAGGGAGATGCACATCCCTATTTAGCAGGCATCAGCATTTGGAAATGATTACCATGGACCAAAGTCAATAAGGTGCCTTACACCACCAATGAATACATGTCTTATCCTGTATGAATACCACAAAACCAGTTATTAACCAGAAATTCTGTATTGCTAGTGTTGGATAAAACTACATATGTTAAACTATAAGAACAGCTTGGGTATAATATTTTCTCCTTTCTATGACTTTTCTGTTAGAGTATAATGGTTGTAATGCATCATACTGACTCATATTTTGCCCCAGCAAGTGTTCTTCCAGTAGACTTCATTAGATGTGAATTTTCATTTAACAGGTTGCATCTTCTTTACACAGAACAGAAACATTTTGTAAACTAGGGGAATCCTTGAGTATTTTTTGAGGATATTTGCATTTGAAATTCATCAGATTCTAATATACGGACTGCAATGTGCCAATTTTATATTTTATACTGTATAAACTTCCTAACCAGCAGAAGCGGTGTAGAATACATGCTGACATCTTCTAACACGTTTCATTGTGTCAGTATTTGTAATAAATACCTGGTCACTGTAGACTGCTTTCACTTAGCTGCTTGTGACCACATTTAGAGCTACAGGTATCATGTCCTCCAAAGCCTTGATTAGAATAATTTTTTTTTCAATATTATACCCATTTTTCGCAAAACACCACAGGGCTCCATAATGTCCCTTAGCCTCATGTTGGTTTTCCCTCATCAGCATTACTGCACTGCATTTAGCTTGTCATCTGTCATTATTCCATGCTGACGTTCATCTTTGCAGGCTCCTGGGAGGTTTCTTTTCTTAACAGTGTATGTGGCTTTGCCTGATCTGAGCAGTTTCTATTCACTGTACATGCCCATTTTCTGACTTGCTTGTCCATTCTGCTCTTTTTGCCCCTGATAACCAACAGACTTTTCTTGTAATCCATAACCTGCTCTGGCTTGGTAAGATGTGTCTAGGGACTCATTTCCATATAATGGTGGTATTTATTGCATATACTGCATCATCTGTCACTCGGTGACCTTGCTGGACAATCTAAGCATGAATGTACTGTACATGGGTACAAGGGAGAATGTTTCATGGTATCCCAGGTTCACAGAACAATGTTTACATACTGTACTATACCACACATATACAAACCCCATTTCTAGAAAGGTTGGGACACTTCCTAAAAATGCATTAAAAACTGAAATCTGTAATTTGTTAATTCACTTGAAGCTTTATTTAATAGGCAAAAACACAAAGACAGATTTTCAGTGTTTTCAGTGACAAACTGTTAAATATGATAAATTCTTAAATATAAACAAATTTAGAAATTGATGCTTACAACACACTCAAGAAAACGTGGGAAAAATGTTTACCACTGGGTCACATCACCGGGAATTGAAGATACTAATTGTTGCAGTTTACAAGTGAAATTTTTGCCTATTCTTGCTGTATACAAGACTTGAGCTGGACAACCATCTGTAGTCACTGTTGTCTGATTCTACTCTTCATGATGCACAATACATTTTCAATAGGAGACAGAATTGGACTGCAGGCAGGCCAGTCAAGCACATGCACTATATGTCTGTGAAGCTACACTGTTGTAACTCATGCAGAATTAGGCCTGGCATTGTCCTGAGAAAAGACTTCGTCTTGGCAGCATATGTCTCTCCAACATACCAGTATAAGCCTCCACGTCAATGGTAACTTCACATATATGCAGATCAGCCATGCCGTGGGCACTGATGCACCCGCATGCCATCACAGATGCTGGTTTTTGCACTTTTCATTGGTAACCATCTGGATGGTCTTTTTCATCTTTGGCACATAGAATCCGATGTCCAATTTCCAAGAAGAAAAATAAAACTGAAATGTGTACTCGTCTGACCACAGAACACGTTTCCACTGTCAGTCAATCCATCTCAGATGACTTCAGGTCCAGAGAACTTGCTGGTGTTTCTGCACAAAATTAATATATGGTTTCGTCTTTGCATAATACAGTTTCAGTTTGTATTTCTTGATGCAGAGGTAGCAATGATTTTCCAAAGTACTCTCAAGCCCATGTGGCTGTGTTCATCATGGTAGTATGACGGTTTCTCCAACAGTACCGCCTGAGGGCTTGATGGCCACATACATTCAGCAGTGGTTTCCACCCTTGGCTTTTATGTACCAAGATTTCCCCTGACTCCTTTAATCTTTTCATGATATTATGAATTGTAGATGGTGAAAGACCTAAATTCTTTGAAATCTTGCACTGAGAAATGTTGTATTTGAACTGACTGGTAAACCACGACCCATCCTTGCTTGCAAAGAGTAAGCCTTCAGTGCATCCCCCCCCCATTTTTTCCCTAATTTACTTGTTTAATTCCCACCCATCAGTATTTCTCCCATTTCACACGATGAGCTGCCAGTCAGGTGAAAGTGAAGCTATCACATTCTTCCTCCGAAACATGCAATGTATGCCGCCTCTTTTCGAACTGCTGCTCATACAACCTCCGGGAGCGGCATAACGCACTCGGAGGAAAGCGCTCCAGCCCACCTTTTGTATGCATGAGCTCACAGACACCCGTGATTGGACAGTGTCGCTCTGATTGACATGGGAGAGAGCGTATGCTGCCCCTCCCACCCTGAGAGCACGGCCAATTTTGCTCTGTCAGCTCCCAGCTATGGGCAGCTATACCATCACCCGAACTCAAACTAGCGATCTTCGGATGATAGGGCGAAGCATGCCCTTTTTATACTCAATCTTAATGACCTCACCTGGTACCAGTTAAACTGCTAATTGTGGAACCTTCCAGAACAGTGTTACTTGTATTAATTCTCTTATTTTGCCTCTGTCTCAGCTTTTTTTGAGTGTGTTGCAGGTGTCACATTCTATTGGTTTTTTTTTTTTTATTTATTTACAAAGTACAGTTAGATTTGTCAGCGAAAACACTGAAAATCTTTTCTTTGTACATTTATCAGTTAAATAAAAGCTCAAGTGATTTAACTAATTACAGTCTTTAGTTTTAATTGCATTTTTTTTAGAAAGTGTCAAACTTTCTGTAAAGGAGATTTGTATGTAGTATTACATGGCTAACTTCCAAAATAATTTTAAACAATCCAGGGTAATGAATGAATGTTAGTGGTCCAAACTTTCATCGGTCTGTCAGAAATAAGGTGAAGTCCAAGCTGAAACCCATCCATTGTTTTATCTCTCTCGGGCAGCCCTACAGATCCAAACTGACATTTCTCCATCTGTCTTTTATATCCCCCATCGGCGCTTGCTATAACCTGCCTCCACACTGTGTTTAAAATGGGAGGCATTTTGGGAAAACAGAAGGCATTTATTCCTTTTCCATCTGGCAGCTGGCACGCACATGAGTGCCAGATGCAATGGGATGGGCACGCTGTTCCTTGCAAGATATAGTGTTAACCTTGTGCTACAACGTCCTAGTCCTTTGACTTGGTGTCGTAAGCTGACTTCGATGCTTTTTGCTGTTGATGTATGTATTCAGACTTCTCCTACCATCCTTTTTCTGTGCTTCTTCCTTCTGAGGCATCCTTCTTCCTCCTGTGTCCTTTCTTTCATTTTATTTCACCTGACCTTTAGAACACTATCTGATGATATCTCCTCTCTACCTTTCTCAGTATTTTCATCCAAACATAGGAGGTTTGTGGTGATAATTCTGGACTCCAGGACATCTCCTGGCTCATAATGCATTGCTCTGTGTGTGTCCTTCCTCAAAAAGCTTATCAGCTCTCAGGCTTGTCACACTGAACTGCTGTGGGAATGAACAGATTAGTCAAGGTGGACTGAAACCAGTTTGACCAATATTGGATAAGGAATCCATTTCACTCTCTCCTTTTTTCTCTGTGCGCCACATACTACTGTACATCCCAGTCACATCTGCACACTTATGTGACATCGAAATGAAATAATATATCTTTAGTTATTTCCTAAATATCTGTATGGTGATAAATGAGCTATATTATCTTAAATTTAAAGTTTTGTGGACATTATTGTTATAATGACAAAATGCCATTCAAAATAAAGTACTAATGAGGACTGAGCTTTCTTCTCACATGTTAGTGTGATTAATATGCTAAAGTTTGAATTCCCACAGACTTGTTTAAACTCTTTTACTTGAGAACTGTGCAGTAAAATAGTGGTAAATGTTTTCTGTTTTCCCGGGTCAAACGGTTAAGTGGATTTTTTGTTGACATAGAAAAGATTTTTTTTTAACATTCATTATGGTAATTATGTTTATTTCAAAAGATATGGAGAAGCAAACAGAAGGCTTGGCTTCTGGCCAGAAAAAGCTGCCTCACGCCTCCTCAAGTCACCCAGAAGACTCCAGCGATGGTGCAGATGAGACAAAGCACGTGAGTTATGCATTTTTATGCTCATTAATACTTTACTGGATGCTTTACTAATGCTCATTTATACTGTATATGCTTCTTTAGTACATCCACTTGGGTTCCTTTTCCATTGTATCAGCCACTCTCAGTGCATCCTGGCATTTATTTTTTGTGTTCCAGTAGACTAGATTGATGTTTCCATTTCCATTTATTGATTTGGAAATCTTTTATCTGATGCACACGTGTGGACAAACCATGCTTAGAGCTGTTAAAAGAGCTGACAAATGCTGAAAGGTTAAATTTACTGAACGGAAAGTGTGTGCAAATGAATACACCCAAAACATACAGGACAAAAG
This sequence comes from Scorpiodoras heckelii, assembly GCA_028566435.1. Lineage (NCBI taxonomy): Eukaryota > Metazoa > Chordata > Actinopteri > Siluriformes > Doradidae > Scorpiodoras > Scorpiodoras heckelii. The sequence continues at coordinate 9,966,504 of JAOVVH010000043.1, forward strand.
AATTTGAATATGAATTTTGTATATTTTGCCAGTGTTATAAAAAAAATTTTTTTTTGTTGTTGTTTTGAACTTGATAGGGTTAAGATTTGCCTATAAAACCTACTTTGAAATGTATGGTTACAGCTTTTGAGATTGAAGATAACCCTAAATACAATTCTCAAAATGAGGTTAATGCTTAGTACATGCCCAGCGTATCTATTTGGGCAACATTCTAGCTAATGATGCTTCATTATGCTCTGATAGCTTGCTGGTAAAAGTTGGCTGCTTCATAGAAATGTAGCAGAAGAATCTTTATGCACTTACCTCATCATTACACCGAAGTATCAGAAAAACTGGTATACCAGTTAATACCTGGTAGGTCCCCCATGGGATCTTGGGGGGAACGTTGCACAGTCCTCACGCTGAAGTTTGTTGAGTCCCCACCATTGAATTCAGCTGTTACTTCAGGCAGTGTTGCATGCCTCTGACGTGAAACGATTCTTGCCAGCCGACGCTGGTCACATTCACACAAGAGTCTTTTTACGGCCACGCTGCTGTCATAAGTTCAAGGTTTTGAGGGAATTCTTTTAGTAACAGTGCACCCTTGAAATGCTCATGCGTGAAAATCGAAACTTTGCTTCTACCTCCGAAATGCTATGACCCATCTCACGAGCTTCAACTATTAAACCGTGTTGAAGATTGCAAAATCATGATAACTTGCCATTCTTGCTGCGGAAACAGCTCTAGAAGCTTCCATAGATTGCTTTATAGTCTATTGCTTTATATACACACCAGCAGATGCAACCAGTGACATACATATATGGCGTTGCTATGTATTTTACCAGTTTCTCTGGTACTTCAGTGTATATCTTACATATCTTCCACTTATCTCCACTTTCCTCCATGTCTCTGGAATTCATTTTATTTCATGAATCTGAGCATGGAGGATGGCCGAGTGGCTAATTGCTGAGTTCAACCACTCTGAAAGCATCTGCTTTTAAAATGTTTATCAGGTTTTAGCCGCTAAACCTTCTTAAAACTTTTTTTTTCCTGACTACATGACAAATAGACCTCTTTTCATTTCATAGCCCTTAAACATCATTTCATTCATAGTAACTTCAGGTTGATATAAAGGTTGTCTGACGTCTGGAAAATGTCACTCTCAATGGGGGTTCAAGGGTGTAACAGACTTAACAGAAACATTGCACATTATTATTCAGGACAACAGTCACGCCACTCACTAATGCATTAATGGATTTGTGTGTCTTTGTATTCTAGACACTCTAGCACGCCAAGGTCTGTTTACTGCAATTGATTTGTCAGCATCTTGTAATGTGCAGACTAATGTAAAGGCAGTCTTAATAAGTCTGGTTAGGATGATATAAGTCATTCAGAAAGAGAATGCTTTGGATGTACTGTGTAACCTAATGGCTAGTTGCTTTAGTCATAAATTGTCGAACACATTTGTTTCACTGTAGCTCATGCAGTGCTTTTGTGTGATGGATGGAGTTGTACGTGATTTAGGATGAATAATACTCACATGAATCACTGCCAGTGCTGGAAAGATTTTAATCATGTCAGGGTGTTTATGAACCAGGAGAAAATATTAGTCAGCCCTTTCTTTAACTCTACATGGACACTGAGGCAGTAAATTGTGTCACCTTTAATTTTTCTCTCAGCGCAGCACGACAGCTGCGTCCATACAAATGCTTCTCGCCAGCACTTATGCCATGATCCTAAATGATCTTTCGCCTCATAGCTCACAGTCTGTTCCTACATGCTTCATCAAGCAACAATACACCTTGTGCTAGCAGTTCTTCAAACATTTTTGGAGCAGCATCTGATGAAGGCGATGTTTATGCAAAGTATGATATAAGTATATGATAATATTGGTTGTTGAAATAATGGACATTATCCTGGAAATAACCAGGATAAATAATGTTTTAACTATTAAAGTGTGAGAACTGTTATACATGTTACTTTGTAATATTTTTCAAAAGATGTACATTTTGGGATGGTCCAACAGAAGCTTTGATTTTGGTTTTTGAGCAAAAGATCATTTGTCTACTTTTATTTGTATTATTTGGATTCCATGAATATTATATAGAATATAGAAATGTAAAAAGAAATTACACTGTAAGGTGAAGCAGCTGCTAACTGCAAGGTTCCTGGTACAATATTGGTACTAAGCTGGTTCTATCCAGGGTTCCTGATTCTCAGGATTCCCCATTGTTCCTGGGATTGGCTCCAGATTCACTTTGATCTTGACCAGGATAAAGGACTTAGAAAAGATGATCATGCTGATGATGCAAATGATGATGATGATGATGATGATGATGCTGATGATGATGACTGTACTATGTAGTGAATAACTAGGTAAAGAAAAACTGGTACAGGAGCCTATGCAAAATACATTGCAATGCCACTTATGGAAGCTTCTAGAGCTGTTTCTGCTGTGAGAATGGCAAGTTATCACAACTTTGCGATTTTCAATGCGGTTTAATAGTTGGAGCTCGTGAGATGGGTCATAGCATTTCGGAGGTAGAGGCAAAGTTTGAATTTTCACAAATGAGCATTTCAGGGGAGTTCCATGACTATAAGAATTCCCGCAAAACCTCGAACTTACGACAGCAGTGTGGCCCTCAGCGGTGTGACCAGTGTCAGCTGGCAAGAAATCTTTCACATGACAGACATGTAACACTGCCTCAGGGGACTATGTGTACCAGTTTTTCCGGTACTTCATTGTACTGACATGTGCAAAGCAATAAAAATGTACTAATAAGAAATAATTCTCTGCTTATTTTTAAATGAACAGAAGCAATAGAAAGCGCATTTTGCACAGATGCAGTACATATATCATGCTGTGCAGCACAAGTGAAGCAGCAGCACCACATCTATTGTTCTCCCATGTACTGGTGGCCCAGATGGATGCAATGTGTTGTTTGAAGCATGTCGCCTGAGACACACAAAGCTTTTTTTCTCCAGTTAAATTCTGCCATGGTTTCCAGCTAGAAACACTACAAAACACCATAATAGTGTGACAGTCTGTAGTGTATGCCTGTTCTACACAGCCAATGAGGTGTATTTTAGCCTGTAAGTTCTCTGGCATCAGTAAAAATTCAGCCTTTGAAGCCTGTGGAAATTTTAATTGTCAGGCTTTGGACATTAAAAAAATCAAATTTGATTAATCCGTCTTATGTAAGCTTGTACTGTGTGTACTGCTTATGAAATCTTATACTGGGTGTACCGGTAATACCTTATACTGTGTGTATTGTATGTTCACAATAATTTGACAGCCAGATTTTTCTATACAGATTTTTTGCACATTATATTACTAACCCGGTGCAATGAAGGAGAAAAATGAATGCTACAAGCTGTGCGTACGTGTAGTGTGAAATGAAAAGTGTCACGGAGAAGCATGTCATGTTGTTTTTGGTGTAAAATGGGCTTATGTTCTGACAATCAGAAGGCTGCTGCAACAGCGTGCTTTTGTAGCATCTTAATACATGTGTGTGCATTTGTGTTTTTTAAGGGAGCTGTTTAGGTAAAAAATAGATCCAACACTTCTGGTCGCCTGGCTCTGCCCATTTGTACAACATAAACAGGGCGGCACTATAACCAAGGTTCATAATGGAATTTAGGATGTAGAGAAGTGCTTTTGTGGATAGTCACATTTTTCCCAGAATCATATTCCTATTCATTTTTGGTAACAAGCTGTGGTGATATTTTATCTTTAACTGGAAATAAAGCCATAGTGTTAACTCAGTTATACTCACAGCAACACTCATAACCCTAAAGGTTCCTACCATCTGTCTTGTAGTGCTTGTAGGGATTAACAAAAAAATCCCAATACCAGCTTTGGTCTTTGTAAACTACTGCTTGGAAATTATCCTTTTATCTACTTCCACGAAACAAAATATCTGAACATTTATAGGACTAGCATTCTAAGGAAGCCTTGACTATACACTAACTTTCTTGAATTTTAATCTATTCTCTTTTTTTTTTACTTACAACATGATAATCATATTTAGTATTCATGTGGAGATTGTTACACAAATGTCTGTCCAGAAAGTAATGAGAATGGAATTCCCATGGTCATGCATGGGGATGGTGGCTTAGGGTCAGTTAGAGTGGGATCTCAGATAAACCATAGGACCCGTTTTAGTTACATTCTAGTCTTCACATTGCCCAGACATTTGTTTTTGGAGCAAAAATATGTGATGAAATTGTGTGAAAATCGGTAAAAGTGCATTAGAAACTCTTGAAATGTTGAAAAAAGGTTATGGAGAAGCTACCGTATCGTCACCCCAGTAATCACAGGAGATGAGTCATGGGTATTCAAGTACGACCCTGAGACAAAAAGACAAAATGCTGAATGGCGCACAACAACATCACCTCACCGAAAGTAAGCTCGCATGAACAAATCAAAAATCAAGGCACTGCTCCTCATCTTTTTTGATTCTCTTTATGAATCGTCTATAAAGAATTTGTACCAGAAGCCAAACAGTAAATGCAACATTTTGCCTCGGAGCTTTGGCGCGTCTAAGGAAGAGGGTTTTGCACCGAGTCACACTTCACTGGCTGTGAGAGAATCTTTGGCTGAAAAAAAAACATTCCAGTCCTTTTACATCCACCCTGTAGCCCTGAATTAGTTCCGTGTGATTTCTTCTTGTTCCCCAAGATTAAAAGACATTCCCATTACTTTCCACACAGACCCTATAGCTAATTTTATAGAGTCAGCATTATCATAAGTGTTAAATTTAGTTGTTTTTTAAAATAACATTACATATATGTTTATCTACAGGAAAATTTGCTTGTCCCTACCTACATTATTTGCCTACCTGAGGTCCATGTAAAATTCCCACTCTTCATTCCAATTTTCCATTTTCACCCACAATCCCAACAATCTTTCTATCAACAATAGATGTAAATAGTTATGCCACTTTTTGAAGTCACTTATTTCCTGTAGCTAAATCTCAAACTGTGTTCTATTGAACCACTAGGTCAAGTCCACTATGTCAAGGCCACTACATACACTACACTATAGAGTCTACAGAACTGTCGTGTTGTACTTTATGTATCAATGAATCAATCAATCAATCAAAATTTATTTCTATAGCGCTTTTTACAATGTCTCAAAGCAGCTTTACAAGTTACCTAATTATCAAGACCCAAGCCCAATTTGAGCAACAGTGGCAAGGAAAAACTACCTTAATATTATGAGGAAGAAACCTTGGGAGGACCCAGACTCAAAAAGGGACCCAACCTCCTTGGGCGGCCGAACTG
>JAOVVH010000043.1:10469823-10480690 GCA_028566435.1 Scorpiodoras heckelii
ATACTAATAAATTATTGTGGTCTAAAACCAGGTGTTTCAGTTTCATTGTCTAACCCCTATATATATATATATATATAATTTTCTGTTTACTTCTATAGAGTTTCAGAGAGTAAACATTCCCATCATTAGGTCTACATCAGAGTGTCTGAGTATGAGCAGTGCATAGCTCATCCAGCCACCAAATGGGGCGTATTGGCTGTAATCACTGCTGCCAGCATGGATGTAATTAGTTATTGAGCAAGAGGCAAGAGGCGCAATTACCTTTTTACACAATAATTTCGTTTTCCATAACATTTGTAAAATAATGAACATCAGTGCATTGGGGTATCTGTTTAGCAGCACTGGTTTCAGTATCGTACATCGATGCATGTGACAACATTGTAGATTTGTAGACACAGTTTGGTGTCTTTTTCACGCTGTCTCACTCACCCTGCATAATCATCTTTCCCTTTTTTTTCCCAGGTGTGAATGTTATGACTACCTGTTTGACATTGCCGTGCAGATGAAGCAATGTGGTTTAGATCCATCAGCACTTCCCACTGAAGCTAAAGGCATTATTTAATCTGACTCATTGCTGACGTGTGGATGATGTTTTTTTTTTTTTTTTTTTTTTTTTTTTTTTTTTTTTTTTTTTTGGAGAAGCAGACAATGAGGCACAAATTGAATACTGTTAATCAGAAAGATTCAGTCTTCTCCAGTCAGATATCAGCTGGTATGATACGGGGTACTTGCTACAAATGTAATTATGAATTTTCATAATTAAGTATAATAAAGTGAGATCTGATTTATCGTGTAATCAGTTCACATCCTGTAAAGAAACAAATGATAGCAAAAGCATCCTTTTGAATTGTTTTTTTTAGGAGTGGTTAAAAAGCTAAAATAATATCTTGTTCTATTATGCCATGCACCTAATACATGAAATGAAATGTGATTTGGAAATTCATGTTATGTCATTAAAGGAAATAATGACTGAATTTCTGAGAATGAAAGGAGTATGAAGGTTTTTTTTTGCTACACTCCAAATCCTTTATCCTATTAAAGCTTTTCATTCTGCCAATGGCTCGTTTCATGAAATAAGCTATTAATGCTGACTCACTACTAGGCTGCTTATTGCAGATTTGTTCTTTCTTTCGTTAGGCTTTATATAAACCTGGAGTGACCCAGTTGATCCTCGTTGGCTCCCGTTGCGTTGATGTGTCGTGCCCGTCTTCTTCTGCGTAGGGTTCTTGTCTGCAATTGATTTTTTTCCAAGTGTGGCTGTTTGGTGATTTGGACTTGACGCAGTATCACACACTACAAGTATTTTTTTTTCTTCCACAAGGTGTCAGTGTGGTCCTAAATCTCATATGGGAGCACCTATGAGATTAGATAATGCACAGTGTAAGAGAACATTCATATTCACATTATCCAGGTTTAATAAGTCTGCCCTGTCTATTGAAGATTCTGTCGAACTCATGACAGATGAAGCATGGAGGTGGAGAGGGACTAAGCGACTTCTTCTAGTGATGGATTCAGCGACAAGTTGCTCCGTGGAGCCAGTCTTTGTTCTATTGCCTTCCGGTTTCCACTGCCAACGTTCCCTCATCCATTTGAATGAACATTATTCCCGGAGGTGCCATAACTCGCAGGCTGCCTACGCTGGCTGGAGACTGCTAGGCTCAGCTGATTCAACCCCGCTGCGACTACTCTCATCGTTCCCTTCCTGACTGTGGGCATACCTGCTGAGCAACAGCAAGACAAATCACAGCCAATTGCTACTGGAGTTGTTTATTCTAGTCTTGTTCATTCCGGAAAACTCAAATTCTGGCTGCTGTGTAAACACGTGATGAAAGCTGGCACCTTGGCATTTAAGGATAAGGCCAGTGTTGACCAGCTGTTCAGAGCAATCTGCAAGCATCAGTGAGAGAGAGCTGACCCATAACAATGTGCAGCCAGCCAAATATTTGTATTTGCAGCAACTGGCGATTTACAAGTCAGGTTAAGGTTGTGTACAAGGAGGTGTAATTCACAATTACACCACATAAAGTTCACAAAAGATGTTTCTAAAGAGTGATGAATCTGGTTTGGCTGCGTCTCGAATTGACTGATTCATAAGTCAATAATCCACTGATTCATTAAGATTCATAATAACTTTGGCGTTGCAGGTTTGCGCAATATTGATTTCTTCCTTGCAATATTGATGTTTTTAAATACTAAACAAATGATGTGCAGTCAGGAACTGCTTGTTGGCAGTGGCAATCGTAAAAAGTAAATAAACTGTATGGTGATTCTGCAGTAATCCATTTAAAAAAAAAAATGCCCATAACAGGACATTTTCCACTGAATCCTTTTGCAAACTGCTGACATTTTCTTGACATTTGTTGTTCAACACATCTGAGCACTACCCAGTACAAGAGAAGGAAAAAAACATATTGTAATAATATTATCTAAATATCCCTATTATCTTTAGTAAAATTCAAAATGTTAGATTTAGTACCTCATTGTACGCCTGTTTAATCTTTTAAAGCCCAAAATGTGATTTTTTTTCCTCTATAGATTATTATCAATAAACCTTAAAATAATGTCCCGGCACAGTGGCTCAGTGGGTAGTGCTGTCGCCTCACAGCAAGAAGGTCCCGGGTTCAATCCCCGGGCAGAGTGGTCTGGGTCCTTTCTGTGTGGAGTCTGCATGTCCTCCTCGTGTCTGTGTGGGTTTCCTCCGGGTACTCCGGTTTCCTCCCACAGTCCAAAGACATGTGTATTAGGTTAATTGGTGTCTCTAAAGTGCCCCTAGTGTGTGTGTGTGTTTGTGTCCTACGATGGATTGGCGCCCTGTCCAGGGTTGATCCAGCCTTGCGCCCTATGCCGCCGGCTAGGAGACAGGCATGAGCGGTTAATAAGATGAATGAAAATAACGTCCAATGACCTTGACAGAAAGCAATTCCAGTCGAGATTGTGAGATGTGGGAAGGGGGCGGGGCTTCCAGGAGGTGTTGGTTAATATCAACAACAAGAGAGTTCAAAATGTCTGCCCAAATCATTCCAGATTCATATGCTGATTGGCTCATTTTCAATTTTATTTCTAAAGCGCTTTTAACAATGGATATTGTCCCAAAGCCGCTTTACAAAGACAAAAAACGCAAACATAATTTATAGGTTTTATCCCTTACTCATTTTCTGTTATATTGCAGAGAAAAAGACAACTCTTCCGGCATGGTTTTTAATGATGACTCATAGTAGCATATGCCGATGTAAAATTGTGGAGCTCCTACAAAAAAAAAAATGTGTGAAAGTTGGCAGATCTGGTAATATCATATAATCAGAGTAAATGTCACTGCATACCGTGGCAGTGTAAAATTGTGTAGAGCCGATTAAATTGTTATATCGCGCAAACCTGTAATTTTACTATCCATCAGTCTTTACTGCTCCTCGTGCTGGGAAATGACAGCAACAGACAGCAAATGCCACATATAAAATCCGCATTGTCAGATTTAATGGGCTTCTATTGTATAAAAATGCATCAACAAAACGCTGACTACAAGCAGGCAGTGGTGCAATTACTTCAGGTTATTAGTTTCACCCAATATATATTCAAATACCTTCAGATCTAAGTGTAATTAGATGGAGCATAAAGATAAATACAGCCCAACCAATTACTTGGTCTGGGCTATAAATGTGCACATCCACATCCAGCGCATACTTCAAGTGGACGGTACCTTAAATCAGCAGATCAGATGTCCGAACAGGCTATAATTATAGGCTTTCAGTTCCACTAATTAACCCGGCTAATTCATGTATGCTTTTCACAGTGAAGGAAGTTGCTATGTTAATGTGTGACTCACAGCAGGAAGCTGTGATGTTGTCGAGGGCAATTTCCTTCCACTTTGTGCATGGCACATTTGAAATCAAGGTTCTAGGATCCAGTGTGAGCATTTCAGGTGCTTCAATCCTGATTACAATTTTAGATGCAAAGCACCTCATAGACCTGTATACTTTCACTCACTGGCATTCAGCGAGCCATGTGTATCAGGGATGCCAAGTCCTGCGGCATAGTTTAAAATAAAATGGAAGTGAGTTGAGCATGAGCAGGGTGAAAACTAGTAGAAGAATGATCATGTAATCAAGGATGTTTAGAAAAAATCTAATTAGTGGCTTCAATGTGTTGTGGAGAAAGCAAGTTGACAGCTGCAGCAACAACACCAGTGATGTAACATCAATCTGACGATCTCATTAAATAGAGCAAAAAGTGCCAAAATGAAGGAAGAAAGATGTGATTGCTGAATTAGCTGTAAGATTTATTATCTAAGAGAAGAAAAGAGAAGCCTGTCTAATCCAGGGTTATTAGATGATATTCTTTTATTCTACAGGAACCTAAAATAGTAGTTCTCATAGCAGGATCTGGAAAGCATAGCCAGATGTCTGTGATTTTTTATTTTTTTTTGTTACGGTGGTGGAAATCACAACTAACCATACATTTTTTCTGCGAGTTTTTATAGTAACTCCCCTTCTGCCTGGTCACTTGAATTATAACCAAATAACTCATAAAAATGCTCTGTCGTTTCAGGAATAAAAATCTCTCCGGCTCCAATAAACAGCTAAGTTATTACTGTTCACATTTAAATAATGACCCTGATAGTTGTATAGTTCGATATGTATATATATATATAAAGATACCCCTGGCTGCAAAAACATTACTCTAAAGCACCGTTATCCTCTGGAATAATCACAGTAAGCAGTGTGTGAAGCAGGTTTGTTTGAAGTGTTTTTGTTACATAGCCTAACAATACTGTACGTTCAAAAGCATATCATATAGGAGCTTTATGCAAATGAAGACTTGATATGGACCTCCCCATCTCTTCCATCCATCCATCATCTTCCGCTTTATCCCGCTAGTCGGGGTCACGGGGGGGAGCTGGAGCCAATCCCAGTGTCATCGGGCGAAGGCGGGGTACACCACTGACAGGTCGCCAGTCCATCGCATGGCCAACACACGCACACCTGCGGGCAATTTAGAGTGACTGATCAACCTAACATGCATGTCTTTGGACTGTGGGAGGAAACCAGAGCACCCGGAGAAAACCCACGCAAGCACGGGGAGAACATGTAAACTCCACACAGAACGGCCCGGACCGGGTATCGAACCCGGATCGTCTTGCTGTGAGGCGACAGTGCTAACCATTACACCACCGTGCCGCCCCTCCCCATCTCTTAAAATGCATATTTGTTACTCCGGGGCCGTCAACTACGAGACTGTGTCTACGGTTCCTGGTTCTAGGAGTCTGTTCCACTATGATGACTCCTGTGCCTATTGAGTGAAAGGTTAAATGCTGATGTTTCTATTGCAGATATTAGCACAGCAGATTGTACTGAACATTGTGAAATTCTGGGACTTCTGCCTGAAGTCAGTGATAGTTTCGTTGTTATGCAATATTAATGACACATCCCAGACATTTTACCATCCTATTGTGTGACAGAAATGCTACACACCCTAGCAAAAGTATAGTCTGAGTACAGTATTTGTTACTTCTCAGACTCTTTTCCTCTTTACCTGGACATTGATGTATGGTGTGGTTGGGGTTGTGCCATATTCTTTCCATTTTTAATAATGGATTAAATAGTGTTCTGCAGGATGTTCAAATTTCGTCAATTTCTTTAAAATATAAACCCTGACTAATGCTTTTCCAGAACTTTTGCCGCAACTTACTTTGTCCTTCATTATGCTGTTTGTTTAGCTTTGCTCTCTAACAAACCCTGGAGCCCTCCTGGCACTGTTGTATGTACACTAAAGACTTCATGAGGGACTTCCTTCAGCTATGGCAGCGATTTTATGGGATGAATACTTATGCTTTTACAGCTTTTATGCAATTCATTTGTAAATATTTTTGCAAACTATATTGATGTTCCCCCATTATCTCTTCTACATTCATGACATATTATCATTACATATTAACATTACAAGATGGGGAAAAGTTGAAGATTGGTGAAAACGTAAATGCAATCGACTGTATGTGTATCTGTAGGCTGCATGGAGACTAAGTCTTTAAGCTGAAAGGAGAAGGAAAATGTAGGCACTTGTTGAACACACCAGGGTTGTGCTGAAAGAAATTTGGGTCAAGGTTACATTTGTGCTTTTGTCCTTGCACTGGGATGGAGGAGTAATTCACCTGTGCCTGCCTCCCTTCCTTGCTCTGTCGCTTGTCTGCTGGGGAAAATTGCAGGGCTGAATGGATCTCAGCAAGAGGAATGTGGCTAATGGCCTGAATATGCTTGCAGGGAGGTTACAGACCACCGAACCCGTTCATCAAAATGCTGGAGTTGTACGCATTATCACCTGCACTCTCTGTGAAAGTGTAGAATTCAGCGCTGGGATCTCTGGGGATGGGAGGAGATGACCTAAGGCCACTCCCTCCATCTCTGCAGCTTCTTGCTTGTTCAGGAAGTGTGTGCAGGTGCAGTGCTTCACTAACATCGATCCCAGGAACATTAGCAGCCGTGACAGCTGCAACTAGAAGAGCTTCAGAATGGCATGCTCCAGGCTTACAGATACCACCTTGCACTGATGTAACACATGCCCTGCCTTGACATATGTTAAGACAAGTTATAGTCGGATGGAGACAGCCGTTTGAAAGCAGAGATATTAATTGCACAGGAGAGACTGTTCATGTTCTTCAAGCAGTGCAACAGTAATCAATCAATCATAGATGATGAGTTCATAAGTGATTCCTAATGTGGATTTTGATCAAAATCTTGTTTAAAATGCTCAGCATGTTCTGGCTGGCCAAAATGAAAATTCAGAGAGTCAGAGAACAGGTCACAAGGGAGGCTGTACAGAACCAGAAATTAAATTAACTTTGAATGCTCTTTCTCCCTTTATCCTTTTTTTAAAATAATGGTAATTAAGTTCATATCTTAGTGGGCTATTTGGGTTCAGTGGAATGAAGTACAGTACTTTTCAAAAGGAGAGATGGGGATAATCAGGGCACATTTCTGCCTCTACTTCATCAATACTGAGCACTGGAAAATTGGAGTATTCAGGCCACGCTGGGTTCTGCGTCTCCCGAGACATCAATCATCTGTCGGCTTGTGCGGAGGGTTTTCTTGTTTTGCACACATGCTCATTTGCAGATTGATTTGCGCTGTATCAATTTAAAGTCTTGAACCAACCAGCTATGTCCATGCAATTACAAGTGTGACATCTTGTATGTCTGACCATGTCTAATGGAATACATGCAAAAAACGCCGATTAGTAGGGTTATCGAGAATGGTGGCCTCAGTCTGGATTAAGATTTCAGTAGTGTTCAATAGTAAGAATATTCATAGTGTTGCATAAGTATACATCGCCGTGAACTTGAACATATAACCTGAAACTGAAATGGATTTAACTGGGTTTATATTTAATGACGCTCCGTAGGATTGCAGGTTTTTTTTAATAACCAGAACTATAAATACAACAGAAGTAATGTAGATAGATGGTGTGTAAGCCTTATTACGTCCCTTTCATTTTCAGGTTGTAACACTACAAAATATGGAAAATTTCAAGGGGGGGTGAATAATTATATAAGGCACAGGAACTGCCTATTTTTATGCTGCAGTCTGAGACTAAAATTGCACTCCTAGTAAAGGGTTAAATTAAAATGACTAACCTGGGTGTAGAATAAATTCAAAGCACAGTGGGAAGACTGCCCTGTCTTTAATAATAGAAAAATCTATTCATTCACCATTGCTTCAGATGAGTCAAAGTATTATCCTTTGTTTTATAGATTTTTGGAAACCGCTGAAGCAATAAAGCAAGATGAGGGAAAAAATGTCTAAAAGGCTAGAATATCATAGAAATATGCTTATGATGTTTAACTGTGGGGGGAAAAGCAATCAGTGTACTTCAAATGCAAGCCATAATGAATATTCGGTATGCGCGATCATGTTGGACCTTCCTGTATAATACAATAGAGTTGTGTTTTGACTGCTCTCCATCAGAGACAAACACAATGACTTACACGTGGAACGTAATCGGGTACTGATGTCAACCCTGTAACCATACAAAAGGGGTGATATGAAATAGACTGGCCTCTGTGGACCCACCAAAATAGTTTTATAATAGTCCAATCAGAACTGTGTGTGTGTTGGGGAACCTGTCTAATGGAGTGTGTGTTGTGGGGAGAAAATCACATTCTTGCAGGCTGAAGAGACACACAACAACAAATAGTGACATCTGAATGATCTTATTATTATTATTTTACGCTTTGCAAATAGCAGCCGGTCTCTGGAGTGCAAACTGTATTTTCAGAGAAGAGAGAAATAGTGTTGCAGAAATGAGTTGTTTAATAGGCTTTGCTTATGTGTGTTAAGGGACTACAATTCACCATGATGTTAGTAATACATATCAATTTTGACATTGTAGGGACATGTGAAATAATGTGCATAAAAGATAAAAAAAAATTCTTTACCCAAATTAAAGTGCAATTACACATCAGTCACATAAACAGAGAAGTATAAACTTTTAAATGTACTTAATGAATAAAAGTACATATGAGTTTCACAAAAGAAAGAGCCTCTGCTACAAATCACACTCTGGTTTTTGTTGATGACAAATTAGGAGTGTTGGGTTCAAGACCAGTTTAGCCAAGACTATGGCAAGAACAAGACCACAGCCAATGACGTCCAAGTCAAGACGGCGTATGACAGCGGGGCCATGACCAAGATGTGACTAACACCACACTAACGGTGAGTCCGTTTCAAGCCCGAGACCAGGCACACAGATGTATTCATTTGCTGGTTGTACTAGAACCTAGAGTAGAGTACAGTAGAGTAGAGTAGAGTAGAGCAGAGTAGAGCAGTGAATGACATAGAGTACTCTATTCATCAGGGGTGATAGACTAACATTTTGTTGCACCTTCAGTGTCTGTAACAGTCACTCTAAAGGGGTATGTGTAGATTTCAGAGCCTTTGTGCTAGATTGCTATAAGGTTTGGTGCTGTGACTCTCACTTCAATTGTGTCAGTCAAAAGTAGGAGTACTGTCTCTCTCTCTCTAACTCTCTTACTCTCTCTATCTCTCTGTCTCTCTCTCTGTCTCTCTCTCTCTCTTTCTCTCTCTCTGTTTCTCTTTCTCTCTCTCTGTCCCCTCTGTGTGTTTCTTGTCAACTCATCATGCGTTCTCTCTCTTTGTATTTCTCTGAAATTGCTGTCTATTGGTGGGAGATTCCTTTCAGAACAGGTTTTGAGCAGAGTAGAGACTCAGGGTGTGTATGGAATAACAATGAGGCCTTGGCTCTGGCTCTAATATTAACTTATTGAAAGACTCCTCAGGAATTGTCTTGCCATGCTTTCTTCAGCGTGTCAGTGCTGCTATTGTTCTTTTGATGGTGCAGCTCTTATTAAAGGCCATCTAGAAAGGTTACTCGATCAGGGAGGGAGAAATGAAGGGAACGCAAGAAGCTCTGATGTATAAATGCTAAAGAACATTTTTCCTGTGCATAAAATTCCTTTTTTTTTATTTGTATTTACATGAGGAGAATCCTTTCTTTCTTTCTTTCTTTCTTTCTTTCTTTCTTTCTTTCTTTCTTTCTTTCTTTCTTTCTTTCTTTCTTTCTTTCTGTCTTTCTTTCTTTCTTTCTTTCATCTGTTGTTTCCTGTCAATTTCAGCTTAATTAGTAGAACCTGCTGTTTTGCGCTGATGTAACGTATAAAAAACATGATTTAATGGATGGATAAGGTAGCAGCCTTTTTTTCATTTCCAAATGTCACATAAAACTAAAAGAAAATGAGAAACCAAGGTAGTTTAAAAGTCAGACCTAAAAAGCTGCCATGCAAAGCCACAGGGAGTCATAACTTGTGAGCATTTTCCGGTGTGTAACAAAAGGCGCCCGGGCTCTTCAGATACGCCACTCTCATTTTTTTCCCCCAGATGCAAAAAATAAACTGGGCTTGCAATAAACCCTGTGTTGCATAACATCACACAAATAACTCCTGCGGTTTTCTCTCTCCCTCTGCTTGCTTCCTGCCTGGTGCTCCCAATTTGTTGTTCATGATGTACTGTGAGTTTAGCTTTTTATTTCTTAACAAGGACGCAGGTGCCTTTGCACAATTCAATTGTATGTCACTGATGAAAAGAATTCCTCAACAACACATAGACAGAAATATGAAATAGAATATTAATGCTGTAAGGAGGTTGTTTTTATTGCGCTAATGTTGTACAATCTATTAAGAAATGTCAGACTTGGCATTGTACACAGCAGCACAAACAAAAGGGAAAAAAAGAGATTGTCTTCCTCCAGGACTGTGCAGGTGGTGTCTGTATGGTTCATGAGACCAGAAAAGAAGGATTTATGTATGCAGTGGGTGAGTAAGGAGGAGAATTCATGGGCTTCTATGTAGGAAATATCATATTTGAGCTCTGTATATAAAATTCAACATTTTTTTTTTTACTGTTCACTGAAAAGACTTTAGAGGTCTGGTAATAAGACATTATTGATCTGCAGTGTGACTCCTGTTGCTTTGAATTCCATACACTTCAGGAGCTCTTCATCGACTAACTGTGTAACCAAAAGAAAAGCCTAAAAAAAAGGTTTCCATATTCAGACAAATCACCCCCAAAGTGGAAGTCTGTAATGAATGAGACGAAAGTGTTCTGACATTGCAGGTAGTGACAATGTTTGCCAAGTATAGACGATGCCTGAGGCATACTGTGACAGCATTATGTGGAGCTGGGAAGTTCGTTCAGAGCTGGGAGAATGACGTCAATGTCTGATCCTATTGGAAACTTTTCACCAGTGTGCTTTATGGCTTTTTAGATACCATTAAATACAGTAACAGTCAAAAATTTTGACACACCTTCTCAATTAATGCTTTTATTTTTTATTTTTCTACATTGCAAATCAATCCCGAAGTCAT
>JAOVVH010000043.1:10573273-10583858 GCA_028566435.1 Scorpiodoras heckelii
AAATTTATATTAAATGTACAGTAATTGCCCTTGTGCTGATCAGCTTGCCTGTTATGCAGAACTATGCATGTAAAATCACAAACATTTTGCCTTGATATCTTTCATAAACATTTTCTCCAAAACAAGATGTATAATCACTGATTCATGACAGATTGATTAGATTTATTCATCGTTCATGCTGATTCGATGTTTCATTTAAACCAATTAACTGGTGTAATCAGCAAGGGGGTTCAGAAAGAGATACACATTATATGCTTTATGAAGCAAACAGCAACATGACTCATGACTATGTGAATCAGCAGTAAAGTCAAGGAAGTAGTTAATCCCACGCATACGAGCAATTCAGCATCTGTTCCTTGATTGTCCGTGTGGGCTCAATTTAGCTTGTGTGTCTCGAAGAATGGCAGCTAGAGTGAATTAAAACCCCCAGAAGACCTTGACAAGTCGGAAATGGCTTTGGTAAGGGCATCAAAGTGCATTAATTAATTATAAACTCGACATATGTGCCCTGCTTTTATTACATACAGCTGACGCATCTGTTGAGTAAAACGTAGGAATCAACGCAGGTGTGTTCGTGGAAATATATGGGAAGAATAGCTGTAGTGCTTGTGTGTAATAAAGGACTGGTATGGCCTCAGCTACATCATCAATGAGTCAGCTTCTCTTTGGATGACAAAAACAAGTCATCACAAGGCTTTATTTCACCTAGATGGAGGAAAAATGTTCTTCTCGCACACACCTCGTCTCATCGCTCATTTTGGCACCCCACTGCACCAAAGCGAACTGAGAGACGAGTGACCTCTAGACATGAGCAGACACGTCTTGGCTTAAGATGGACTTGATTTTACAGCACCTCCTGTTGAGTTATGAGATGCTTGACATCTAATCCATAGGGCTTAAGCTGAAGTCTCAGTGAAACCCGACACTTGTGAATAGAATTTATAGGCACCCCACATTGTCTCATTCCCTGTGTGATTAATTGTGTGGGGGCGCTGACAGAAGGAAGTACATCAGTTAATTAATTTTGCCTGGACAATGCCATTAGCCACACCAGGCACCAAGAGGACGTGGGGGATTGCAGGCATGTGCCATCAGATTGTCTGCCTGTCCCAGCGCTCACAGGCACCAGATATAATGAATGCAATCATCAGTTGGCACAAGCTGACACCAGCACCCATCACATTTAGAAGTAGCACTATCTATCTATCCATCTATCTATCTATTTATGTCTGTCTGTCTGTCCGTCACTGAAAAGAATGGAAATGAGAAGGATCAAATAGGGCGGAATCTCATTGCTTTGGGAAGGTAGTTGTTTTTCCAAATAGCACCGAATTATAATTGTACATCACGCTCTGGCATCAGGGAAGATGAAATACAGCGAGCCGGTGCTGCCAGTAAGTGCGTACACTTCACTCCCAGCTGAAGCATTTAGGTGTCAAATTAATTAATCTTCATCCTCCTCTGAGAGAGGCGAAGCATGCCAAGTGCAGCCTGCACTGCTGCTCACCAACATCAAATAAATGCATTTGCTTAGCAATGTAAAAATAAAAGGGCATCGCATAGTCAAGATCGATATTCATATATTCCATTTACTTCACCTTTCATCATTTGCATACCTCTGTAAAGGGTGGGGGCTGAGGCTGGGGCTTAATCAAAAAAAATAATCCAAGTTTTGGATAAAATGCATTTTGTAACCTGATAGTGCTAGTCGCCCCAGTTTTAAATGATTATTTACTTCCTACATAGGCATAAACAACAAAAAAAAAACAGCTTTCAGCATTGTGGTTGTGTGAAATCAAAGACCTGCTTATCCTGCCTTTGAGTAAGTGGCTTGCAATTTGCGACCGCAATTTGATATGGCTAATTTGTGCAGGCCCCATGCCGAGTTCGTCTGCTCGGGTGTTTGTGCTTTGAAGGCAGGGGTCACCCTGAAACATCCACAGAGATTGCTCTTCCACCCAGGGGGTAGCCATTTTGGGGAACTGATGTTCCGTGCACACTGAAGTCGTCGCATCCCCCTGCAAATGGCAGCTGTGATTGTAATGCTTATCTTAAGTCTCTTCATCTTTGGCAAAGAATAATTAACAGCGAGCATGAGGAGTCTGTCTGCTGCTAAACTGTAATTACAAGTCCCATTACTCCAAGGGGGCGTTCAGAGCAATTAGCATTCCTCACTCAGCCGTCTGAAAAAAGTACGATGAGAGCAGTTTGTTTAGTTTTGATACTATAGT
This sequence comes from Scorpiodoras heckelii, assembly GCA_028566435.1. Lineage (NCBI taxonomy): Eukaryota > Metazoa > Chordata > Actinopteri > Siluriformes > Doradidae > Scorpiodoras > Scorpiodoras heckelii. The sequence continues at coordinate 10,575,505 of JAOVVH010000043.1, forward strand.
GTTCTCAAGAGCTCCCGATGAAAAATAATTCTACTAAACATTCAACTTTCCTTTCAGGTTCACCAGTTTGGGTACAAATTGACGTAATTGCCAGAACCACCCCTATTCATGGAAATGAAGAGTCATATCGAGCTGCATTATGCATAAAAGCTTCAAAGCACTGAAATGATCATCAAGACAGTAGAAAGAGAACCACTTGGTATACTTTTATGAAGCATTTCAAAGATCTTAAGGCTTTTAAGACTTTGGAGGAATTAACCAGAACTAAAATATATCTATCCTCTTGGCCATACGGGATTCTATCATGTCAGGACGAGGGTGTTGGCATGCAACAGTATTAGTGCTAATACATCTGGACCTGTTTATATAACATCCTTCAGACCTTCCTGGCTAGATATGCTCCAGAGCTGCTCTTTCCCTGCTTGCTAATTTACTGAAAACCCTCAGGGGCACAAGTGTTAAAATCACCCTGGAAAACAATAGCGCTGCTCAGTCCTCAAGGGAAACCCTTAAACTCATCCAGAAACAAATGTATACTGTAGAAAATGAAGAATGTCCATATTCCTGTTTCCTGTTTCCTGTTAAGCAGGATATCCACTTGTATGCTGTTTTCAGCACATAGACTGTCAAGTCGTCCATACCGAGGGGGGCCTTTGCACTTCTCATTAAATGTGTTCATGCAGATCCAATGTGCTATTCATCCTCCCTCAACTCAGTTCACAAAGCTCCTTCCATTTGAATCTCCTCTCCTGCCAAGCTAGATCACCCAATTTGAACTAAGCATCCTGGTGCTGCATATGGCCATAGCTGCTTTCCTATGAGCTGAGCCAAGAGAGCTTTTGTATTTGTTCTACGGATGCCACACGAGCGACGTGGTTCTCACTCTCTGCCGATGTTTGATTTGGCAGTTCTGCTATTTTCCAGCTGCACATTCTGCACAGACCTTTGTGTCCTTGTTTGTTTCACTACTCTAATCACATTTTAATTACTTTTCCCCTGTCACAGATGGCAAACAACAGCATCAAACCACAGTTCAGTTTGTGTGTGTGAATCCCCCCGTGAACGGATCGGCTACCTAGTAGGATTGATGCAAATAATTTTGCAACAAATTCGCTCTGCAACTTCAGGGCAGCTAGCTGAAATGAGAGTGATTCAACAATGTTCCTTTGAATCAATGCCATACAATGAGAGGCGGTTTTTAGTTCCTGATGATGTGCTGGCACTTAAATTGGTATGCTCAGGGAGGTGTTTTTTTTTTTTTAATTCTTGCCAAGGAAAGCGAAACAGGTGGGTGTTTGCCATCTGTAGAGTAGAAACACCTGCTTTGTATAATATACAAAAAAGTCTTTTGCATTATATCTATTTGTAAAGTCAGTGAACACAACACATTTCGACATTTTTCAACATCGACATTGTTAAGAAATTACCATGCAACATATTCAGATTTGTATGCTTCATGGCCATGCCTGCAAAGCTCATTTATTATTCAATTGAACAACATGTACCACTTTCTGCACCACATAATATAATGAATCAGTCACTCATCAAAATAAAAGTTAGAGGAAGAATGTAAAAGGAAAGGACTGAATAGTGCCTCTTTGCTAAATACCGTCTGCTGACATGAGTGGAGAGTTAATTATAGATGAAGAGGAGTCAGAAATATACAGCTTGCTGTAGGTAAAAATTAATGTTGCTGAATGCAATGACATAAAGTATAATTGCCTCTACTGCTATTCCTTCCATCAAAACGCCCACATTGTGTTCTTTCATTTAAATGACCAAAAAAAATCCTACATTTTCAAATGTAGTAGTGAAGAAAAGTCTGTTCTGATATTTAGTCCAATACTATGGAAATTTGCTTATGTACAATGTAAAATCCACTAGAAATAATTTGTCACACTCATACATTATGTCATTTTTATGTCTGTAATGTAGGAAACCATTCTGCATTTAGTTCTGCTTTAGTTACGTATTTAACTTTTTAAATCACCTTATAATTTCTACCAGTCTCTAATTGATCATTAGACTCTTTAATATCTCAGCCACACCATTAACATTCAGTAAAACTCAGAACAAGATGAAACCCCTGAATCTATTTTTTTAATATATTTCTTTCCCACATAACACAACTGGATAAAAACTAAACACTGTTAGTAAAAGTCCTCAGAGTAGAAATGCTACGAGATGCTATGCTAAGATAGTAGAGCACATTAGATATCCTGCATCATAGGATTAGTGCCCAGAATTTACTGCATTGTAAATCATTTCAGTGAAATACTGCATAAAAATCTGTCTAATAGCGCCATAGTCTTCTACAACAGCCTGTGTGGTATTCTGGGAAAACAATAACTACTAGTGGCAGATTATGTATATTGTATTAGTATTGTATTAGTATATACTATGTTTCAGAAGCATGGACACATATGCTTGTTTTTAAGGTTTTCTTGCTTTTTTCTTCTTTTTTTAACCATTTTTTAAATAATAATGAATGTATGAACACTATGAAGTAACACGTATTGAATTATGGAGTTGCAAAGAAACATGCTATGTTAGATTTTAACACATCAAAATATTTCATATTTGAAATTACTTGCAGTATGACTGATGAAGCTTGGCGCTCTCTTAGCATCTTGTCTACCAGGAGGCTTTTGTTCAAATTCCCATATAGGGGAATTTCCTTGCTGCTTGTCCTAAGCTGTGTGCTGATAGAGTAAGACAACAGCTAACAGCCCCAGTTGAATCAAAATGTTCCAATGCCTAGCTAGTAAAATAAGGTAGGGCAGAGTGGGGTAAGACTGACCCACCACATGTATCTGGGGAACTATACACTATTCTCCATTTACATCTTTCTGTGAAAGGAAGAATCTTGTGGATGAAGTGATACATATATTTTTTACACAAAAAGTTGAGGTTTTATTTTTTGGCTGTCAGTGTTTTCTTGTGGTATATCAGGTGGAATCAGTCTCACATCAAAAGTGATTTATCTCAGTTTAAAACGTTATATCCGATATGTTGATGAACTGGCAGTCTGTAAAACATGGAAGTGATTTAACAAAAGTGTACCTCTGTATTTCTAGACTAGGCACTTTTCCCAGAATGGTAGCTGTGGGACAAAATGAGCCTGAGCCTTACAGGTAAGCTCGATCAGTGGTTCATATTACCCCCTCATGTTTACATCAAATAAGGTAAGTCAAATATTTCGTGTTAGATCTTAGCAATTAATAACTGACATCATATTTCATATTTCATGGCTGTCATGTCACATAATTACAGACAAAAACAAATAGGGACTCTACACCCCTAGAGGAGTCAGAATGCAGTCGCTGAAATTGAAAGTGAAAAAGATATTTAGGGATGACAGAAAAAGAGCTTGCAGACCATATAAAAATCTTTCTGACAGGTTCTATGGCCTCATTACAAAGAAATGCTGTCTGCTGGCATTTGAACTGGTGAAAAGGCACAACATTACAGTCCCCAGCAACTGCATAAAGGATGGTCCACCAAGTTAAACTGAGTGACTCTATGAACTCAGTTTTCAAGCTTTTTTCCCCAATTTTCTCCCTAAATTAGTCATGGCCAATTGCCACCCATCAGCGCTCCACTATCACATTACAACCGCCAACCAGGGAGGGTGAGGGCTATTTCCTCTCGTGAATCTGGCCCACTTCCACAGGCAGGTCCATGATCGGCCATGTCGCTGTGATTGATATGCGAGAGAGAGTGCATGTATGCCACCCCTCCCTCCCTGAGACCATGGCCAGTTTTGCTCTCTTAGACTCCTTGCCATGGATGGCTGTGACATCATCAGGATTCGACTTCACAATCTCTGGTTGATAGGGCGAATGCTTTTCTTTTAAAGCTCTCATTTGAGTTAGACCAGAAATCTAGACCTCCAGTAAGACATTCTACAATTTTGCCTGCCGTTTTCCTGAAGCAACATCATTAAGGAGGGATACAGCCCTTAATAGTATCTTGGCAATAGGTATAAGAACAAAATGCATGAATAGTTAAGGGTTAAATAAAATACAATATGGAGGACCATTAGAGAATAGAATAAAAGGGACTAACAAAGTATGTAGAGAAACAGATGGACTACAATCTGTAGTTGTAGAACTACAAAGTGCAGCTATATGGTAAGTGGAACTGAGAAAATGGACAATAAGTGTAGCGGAAAGGTGGTGGTCATAAGGTTATGCGTGATCGGTGTGAATTCCTACTAAAATTCAACTGTTTAATTGGTGTAATGTTTCAGTTTTTTTCAATATTTTGTTTTCTGATTAATAATAAATTATTAAGTGTTTTCTTAGATGGCTCATCTTACCCTGTCAGCTGGAGCAGCTTATCCCTAACATCAGGCCAGTTGAGCCACAAGTCCATTTTTTTGGTGGACCCTACTATATATTCTCCTGGCTATAAGTCAACTTAAGTAAAAGAAATTGCCCCACTTTCACACTTGGAAGGCTACTCAAATAAAATTATTTCTTTAATATAGTACATCTTTTATAGGTACAGTAGGTGTAGTCATTTTAGGCTAATACTCTTACCAATAAATCGTCCTGTAAAAATACATATTTGCACTTGTTTCAAAATCACAGTGATGTACACTTTCAACCACTGTTAATATACCACAGTCAATTGCTTCTGAGACATTTCTTTTCATCACTAATACTGAAAGAAAAAAATATTGAGAAAATCTCAATCCAGCTGATCCTTGTTACCATGGAAATTGTCTGTTGCTAAAATTGTGGCTCTGTGTTGCACATTTGAGGTTTAGTTAAGATATAATGTAATTTCACCCCAATTTACAAACCACCAGCTAACGTTCCCCATCACGCAACAGCTAACTTCCAGGGAGAACGAACGCTATCTCATTCATCCTCTGGGATACATGATGCCAACCTCTACACCCAACAGAGAAAATGTCATGTCATTTCCAGCCTAAGTGTCTAACACTAGAACTGACACTCATCTGAACAAATCCTTATTAAGTAAATTTTATGATGACTGCATCATTTTAACCTTAGATGTTTGTTTGGAGCATCCGACATAATTATAAAGTCACCTTCCCACCAAACCAGCATTGTAACAGATTTTCCGAGCTCATCATTGCAACAAAAACATAATGATGGTGCTTTGAATTTTAATTGCTTTATACAAAAAAGAACGGAGTGAGCATTGTGATGGTTTGGCATGGTAATTCTGTTTTCATTTATTGTCACTTATTTATGCATTCATCCTTTTAAAATGCATTTTGCATAAGAGCTTTGCAAATAAGGGACTGAAATAATATGCCACATCAAATACTGCACAAGCCCGTAGCCTAGCACAACAGCCTTTGAGGATGCGAGCAGAAACAGTAGCTGATAAGAAACAGGTCGGTTCTAGCAACGGCACCAAATTAGCATCCAATTTCACAATAAATCCATATCACAGATGACAAGCAGAAAGACCTACAGTGGCAAAGACATCATTTCGCCTGCAATTCTAACGCCTGACAACCCACCTATAATAGGACAGAAGTTGGGGGATGGGAGAAATCCAATTTGAGCCCGAGACGTGTGGGACAGGTCCACCTTAGCACTCTGGCTCAGTTCAAAGGGACGTGTCGGACACGAATACAATGAGGGCGCTGTCACGCTGACATTTCTCCGGGTGAGAGTCCATGCTACAAGAGATGGATATGTGATATGGGAGTGAGTAATGGAGGGCTGCATCTGCAGCATTTGTCACCTGTGCTTGTCCATGCAGTATGCAAGCTAACAGATTGAGGAGGATATCACACACTGCATGTCATTAATCTCTGTAAAAACAACAAAACACACATTTTCAGCAGCACCAAGACACCGGCGTCTGCTTTTGCTATTTAGATTTATGTTGAGTGTCATGATGAATCACTGATAATACTGAACTCATGAAATATCTGTGCCATCCTTCCATCAACAGTGTGCCTAATCATGTAATTATGCTTCAAGTATTAAATATTTTGTTGCAAATATAGCAGAGTAATATAGGACCCTGAAGAATAGAGAATACAGTACAATGGAAACACCTACATATAACATTTTTGTTCAAGCCACGTCCATTTATTGCTTCCTTTTAAACCAGATAGCACTTTAAAACAGCATGAACAATTTGCTAAAATTGAGAGCAATTTGCACAGCTTTACAAGGTAGCTTTTAAATAAGACACATGGGCTATGCCTTTCTATTACTAACTAAGGCATGCTGAAATGTTCATGCTCCCAGTGGACAGACAACAATCCGCAATGATAATACGTGAATTATGCATCGGATCCAGCAAACACCTCTTACTGAGGTCTAATCAAAAAAAAATAAAAAATCCCCCAACCCCTGCCAGAAAGTGGGATAATCAGAATGGCTCCTACGGTGTAATACAAATAATATTGCCAAACAGAAAAAAAAATCTAGAAAAAAAATGTCAGTTATATTTCCTGTTTTCCACCAAGCAAGAAGACTTGCACAATAGAACAGGGTTAAGGTCATGTAATGAGAGCCAGAGATGCTTGTAAGTACAGCCTTTATTCAGGCTTATCTAGAAAGTACCAGACGATATTGAAAACATGGTGATGCGATTTGAACACAAAAGCTAGCAAAACTAGTTTCTAGGAAAACTATGATCCAAGCTAGAAGTTCTTTGGTCTAAAAAATGTTCTCATAATGTTAACATGTAAGGTTTTATCAGTGTTTTCAGCTGTAAGTTTTGATTTGGTTCCCAGAATGTTCTTCTTAAAGGTAGGATAATGTTCTCAATACATTTTCTATAACTGTTTTTTGGTGACATTGTTAAAAAATTTTTGATAACAGGGTCAGAATATTATGCCCTAATAGTCTTATAGTGACAATGAAATGTTTTGTGGTAGCATTTGATTAAAATATTTTTGCATTATTACAAGAGTGACATTCATTTAACTCCTGTAAAATTCCTCTGTAACTGCACCATAAACTAAACACACATTGTCAGGGTATGAGATAAACCTTGTATTTTTTATTTCTCATTTTACTTTCCCTACTCAAGATTCTGCTACTACGAAATATGGCAAAGTCCATGAACAAATGCACTTTGTCTGGTTTTTTTTTCAGCACCATCATAAAAATCAATAAAACAAATCAGTCGATAAAAGGAAAAACGAGAAACTAGAGAAACCTTGGATGAGTCTCAAATCATAAACCATGTGTTAGGTAGGTAATAAAACATGACAAGGCATGCTGTTATAGGAAAACAATCAGTAATGAGGTGGTTATAAACAGTTATAACCCAACACCTCTTTTTTCACTCTCTTAAAGATAGTAGGATGAGCTAGAAAGAACAAACTCCTCAGAAGACTTTCAAAGCACAAAATACTGAATATTGAACTGTACTCTAATCTTCACCCTTTCGACAACTATGTTTATCCTTCTTAAATGACAACATGTTTGAGTCCATTCAACTGTTTGAGTCAATTCAACAATTTAACGGGTTAAATTACACAGAGCATCTGCTATAAAAGGTCTCTCTAAATGAGAGGTTACTATAGAAACAATAACAGCTGAACAAGTACATTAATAGAAAATTGTGATTTTAATAATATCTGGGCACGGCTGTCAGAACTGCTGTTATAGAAAATTAATCAACACCTTCTGACCAATCAGAATCCAGAATTCAACAGCACTGTGGCATACAAGCAAATATAGATTTTCAGAGGATAGTGCCATCTGGAATCTAATATTTTGTACTCGTCTACCCTCATTTTGCTTCTAATTTGTTTCCCATGGTGTAGCCATTATCTCGCTCAATGTGTCAGCCGTTCAGAAACATTCAAACCCCAGTGCTCAGTGTGTTTTATGACACGGATAAGGAAACCAAGGAAACTGGTTTTGAATTGGACCAAATCTTCACAACTGGCACAGTAGCCCAGTTATGCCGAACACTGTTTCTGTGTCCACTTGTCCAGTTAAATGGATGCATCACCACAAACCAACACAAAGTTCATCTGAGTGATCACCTTTATCCTATGATGAAACATTTCTATCATGATGAGAGTGGTCACGTCCAGGATGACCACACACCCATCCATAGAGTACGAGGATTCTAAGCTCACAGACAACTTCCATAATTTGCAAGTCTTTTGCAGTGCACCAAATGTGTTCAAAGTGGGCAATTCAATAGGATGCAGTGATCTATTCATACCAAGATAATATACGAAAACTTTTACAAGGCACTGAAGGCACTCATCAGACACATTTAGTTTAAAGTAGAAGAAGGTGTATATATATATATAGGGGTTAGACAATGAAACTAAAACACCTGTCATTTTAGTGTGGGAGGTTTCATGGCTAAATTGGACCAGCCTGGTG
>JAOVVH010000043.1:10583958-10603958 GCA_028566435.1 Scorpiodoras heckelii
CACCAGCAGCGAAACATAGTTCACTGGAATGAATGGCAAAACAACTAATATATACATAAATAAATAAACTTATAAATGAGCAATAAATAAACAAATAAACTTGTGCATATTTCACATTGCACTTCCGGCTTTGCCGCACACGTAGTACGTAGTGCATATTACATCATCCATTGTGAGAATGGAAAAAAGCGCCATGATTGGCACAGTCCATTGTCACCCCGTGGCATGACTGGCCCACATCCATTCTCACAATGAACAGCGACCACCGCGATTGGCCGAGGAGATTGGAGATTGGACAGACTATCCTGATCCAGGTAGCGCTGATGGAATCTGTGTAGAAAAGCTGTGGTAGTCGGCATGAAACTGGAAACGGGCACGCATCCTGGACTCTTACGACGGGGATAAATGGGACGAACCTGAGTGCTTGGTGATTTATTTTATTATCGTGGTTCTCAGCCGAAAACACCGCTTCCCTGGGTAAATAATCCCAAAAGAGCTGTCGAAGTGGCCAGGAGAGAACCCGGAAGTGCCGGCGCCAGCGAGATGGCGGCAGAGTGACGTGTAGGATGACGTAGGAGGAGTCAAAGGGCAAACACAAGAATCATGGAAGTGCGAACTCAAACACAGGAATATATATATATATTAACAGAAATAAAGAAACAACCAGGAGAACACAAAATACCTCCGGAAAGCAGCCGCGAGGGGCAGACCAAAAAAGACAAACATAAAAGTTCTTGCTGGCTTTCCTTTGAATCAATCTTTACTTAACTTTATTTCTGATAAACGATATAGTTGTGTTTTTGTTCCCTTTCTTTTATAAATATGTATTACTTTATTTTATTGTAATATTTGTTTACCCCCCCATTTTACTATTAGTCCCAATAGCATGTCACTTCACCTCGAGCGTCGAGGGGAACGTGCGGGAAAACAAAATCAGGAAGCGCCTCTCCAAGATGGCGGAGAGGAGCGAGAAAGACAGAGTAGCGCCTCTCCCCGAAATGGAGGAGAGAAGTGAGAAAGAGGTCACACCCAAAAGGCAGAGAATACAATTCCCTAAAAATTACCCCTCGTTGGTAGGACGATACAGAAATGAAATGAAGAAGGTGTGACGCTGAGCCCTGGTTGAGCCTCGTCTTAAATAGAGGCAAAGCCAGGTGGAAACCATCACCTCTGATTGCTGCTTAGCTGTCTAGGAGTTGTAGTCCTATGAACTGGGTGAGGACTACTGCTCGGGTGACGCCTAGCGGCAGCTGGCAGCATGGACCGGTTCCCTCTGGCGGTGGCTGCCGGAGTGAGCCAACCCCTAACAAGTCTCTTACAGAATAGACTTTAAGGTGTTGTTACTAGTCTATAAATGTCTTCATGGTGTAGGACCTGCGTATTTATCAGAGCTGCTACAGAGCTGAACGCTCATGTCTTTAGGAACTTGTCAGTTAGTCCTGCCTCAGGTGAAAACAAAACATGGAGAAGTGGCATTTAGTTACTATGCCACTCTTAAATAGAACTAGCTGACTGAGAACATTAGAAGAGCCCCGACTTTAGACACTTATAAATCAAGACTTAAAATATTCTTGTTTGAGTAGGCTTACAGCTCAGTTTAAAATACTCCTCACTTTTTATTCTGTAACGGCATTTTATCATTTTAATTGTTTTAATCATTTTAACCCAACCCCCACCACATGATCGAGCAACATGTGCTCTACCCTCGAGACAATATGAGACACCAGATACAAGATACTCCTGGTGAGGGTGGCCCCCATGGACGGCCTGGAAATTGCCAGAATTGCCAGCTTAAAGAAACTCAGTTAATTTACATCTGATGTGTGCAGCCTTCCATGATGTTTAGGACTGTTTGCCATAGACAGTTTTGGACTTTATCAGTCAGAGAACAGTGTAGTGTACTGTGTAGACTTAAATTAAATCTTTTATCAGTATACAATTGTATACAATTTTTTTTTTTACTTTTACTATATAGCACTCAGTTATAGAAAGGATTATTTATTATCATACTATCCCTTGTCACCCAAATGAGGATGGGTTCCCTTTTGAGTCTGGTTCCTCTAAAGGGTTCTTCCTCTTAACTTCTGAGGAGTTTTTCCTTGCCACTGTTCACTACTGCTCATTTGCTCATTTGGGATAACAGTAAGGGATACAACCTATAAATTATGTCTGGATTTTGTGTCTTTGTAAAGCTGCTTTGGGACAATGTCCATTGTTAAAAGTACTTTAGAAATAAAATTGAATTGAATGTTTTCTTTTACTGCCAAATTTAAGTATTCTAAATGCCTCTTATGTATTTCCTCTTATTGCACTATTTTAATAGTTTTAAATGATTTTATGTTTTTTATTCTTGCTCATAATTTAACTGCCTTTTACTGATTCTTTTGACTCTGTAAAGCACTTTGAATTGCCCTTGTGTATGAAAGGTGCTCTTTAAATAAACTTGCCTTGCCTTTCCGTGCCTTACAATCTGGTTGTGAGGCTCGGATGGTTGGTACCTTTTCCCAGATGGCAGGAGGGTGAAGAGTGTGTGTGAGGGGTGTGTGGTTTCAGCCATAATATTGGTGGCTTTGTGGATGCAACATGTGGTGTAAATATCTGTGATGAGGGGAGGGAGACACAAATGGTTCTCTCAACTGTCTTCACTACCCTCTGCAGGGTTTTGTGGTATAAGACAATGCAATTCCCAAACAAGGCAGTGATGCAGCTGCTCAGGATGCTCTTGATAGTCCATCTATAGAGCATGGAGAGAATGGGAGGTGGATTTCTTGGTTATGGAACTGCTGCTGAGGAATAGGAGAGGTTCTCTGTTAGGTGGACACCAGGGAATTTACTGCTCTTGACAATCTCTGTGGAAGCACTGTTGATGTTCAGCATAGCAAGTGGTCAATTTCTGTTCTTCTGAAGTCAACAACCACAATGATTGTATCATCAGTGAACTTCATGATGCGGTTCAAGCTGTGCATTGATGCACAGTCATGTATCAGCAGAGTAAAGAGCAGAGGAGCCCCAGTGTTCAGAATGGTGGTACTGGAGATGTCACTACCTATGAGGGTGGGCAGAGGTCTCCCACTCAGGAAGTCCATGATCCAGATGCAAGGAAGGTGTTCAGGCCCAGCAGGCTCAGTTTTACAGTCAGATGCTGAGGAATGATGGTGTTGAATGCTGAACTGAAGTCTATGAGCAGCATTCGAACATATGTGTTCTTCTTGTACAGGTGGGTGAGAGCCAGATAGAGAGCGGTAGCTATAGCATCATCTTTAGAATGGTTGGGGTGATGCACAAACTACAGGTCCAGTGAGGGGCACAGCCTTGTCTTGATGTGCCTCTTCAGCACTGTTATCAACAGGTGGTACAGTCCTGTCGTTGATGATGGCCTATATGCCCTGCCACATGCGCTGTGTCAACACTGTTCATGAAGTGGCTGTGGATGCTATGGCTTTGTGTGCTTGACTCTCTGATCACCTGGGGCAGTTTGGCCCTCGCTGTTAATAGGGCCGCCTTGTTGCCTGTTATGAAGTTGGAGTCTCAGTCCCTCAGCAGCCTATGCACCTCCACATTCCTCCATGTTGATGTAGTCACTGTCAGTTGCAGCTGCCCTAAACATGTCTGAGTCAGTGTAAAGTAAGTAAGTAAAATTTTATTTATATAGCACATTGAAAACCAAAGTGCTCAAAACAGTCCTGAAGAGGAGAGAATGCTACTGCTGGCCAGACTTTCACCTGCTTCTGAACCAATTTAAATTGTCTGATGAGTAGTCTGTATGCTGTAAATAGCACAACAGTTATGTGGTCTGAGGTGCACGTCATGCCTCAAGACTGTTGGGCTTGTGATCTGCACGTTATATGCGATACGGCCCCTTTAAGACTTTGCAGAATTACTTCCTCATCTTGATTGTCTGCACACCTGATCCTCATTGCCTCATTTGTATATACACCTGTGTTTCATTTCTTGGTTGGCGGATCATTGTTTTGTTGTGGGTATGTTTGCAGTTGCTGTGTTTCTGGTTTCCTCTCAAGAGTCTTACCACACAGAGCTGCTTTTCTTTCAGCAAGTAAGGAGGCTAGCCTGTCTAGCTGAAGGGTATTGTCCAGAACACAGTCGTTGAGCCATGTCTTTGAAAACAAAGATTGAATGGTCTCTAGTTTCATGCCAGGTAATTCACTAGAATCAGATGTAGCCCAGTTTGCTTTCCAGGGAACAGACATTGGAGAATAATGGCTGGCTGGAACAGACTCCTGCTTGCTTGCTTGCTGCACTTTTTAAGTTTCTCACACATTGCTTGCAGTGTTCCCTCCACCAGCCAACAGCATCATGCTATGCTGAGGGCTGGAGGCCTGGATTTCAAATCAAGATGAGTTTATGTAGCTTCTCCAGCAGATCACCTTTCAGATGGGTTATTGCTTGTTTCCTTTCATGTCTGAGTGCCTGGCAATGGTATACAAGCTGTTCTGTTATCCATGTGCCATAAGCATTTAGAGAAGGAGGCAGTTTAACAGCTGGTTTAACAAACAAAAGCACCATTTTGGATCTGGAGAGGCCCCTGCAGGCTACTGGCATGCCACCATCTTGGATTCACTGGACCCTTGCAGCTCGCCAATCAACACATTGTCTGTGTATCTTGGTGCTTTCAAGTGGTGTCGGTTTTATTGGAAAGACGAGTTTCCCATGAGGAGGCACCACATGAACACCCTCTGAAGTCGGACGCTTAAGTCGGATACATCGAAATTTTTGATGTAGCCCGATCTGCCCGAGCAGTGATGTAAATGCTATTTCCAACATGGCCGAACAGTTCATCAACAGTATGATATCAAATAATAAAGTAAACTTTTTAATTTGATTCTAATAGTAACTTCGTTTTCAAACATCTACAGACAACGCATGTGATATTTTTGCTACATTTATGTTCAAAAACACCCATAACAATGCTACAATCGACAACTAATGGAGATATTTATTGGAAACAATGATTAGCCATACAACAGAAAAAGGTTGACAGCCTCCATGTTTTTTTTAATTTCCCACACAAACCACATAAACGCGACCAAGTCAGATAAAGGAGCTTCATCTCGGAGAAACCTTCCACCCGACGTGCACTTGAAAGCGCAGTCTATCCACTAAGTGATCCCACTCCAACCGGGACGAATCCTTTTGCGCTGTGAGGGTCATGGTTTTTAACTTAAGGCGATGCAGGTGGATACCTCTACAATCTTGTGGATAACTGACTACCTGACAACTAGACCCCAATTTGTGCATTTGAGGAATTGTTTTTCAGACATGGTGGTGAGCAACACAAGGGCTCCACAAGAAACAACTTAAGTACAACTTGAGTATGTGTCATCTACATAAATTGTCTGATGACTACTGTAGTGATGCTTGTATGGAACTAAGAATGGCTAAGAGGCCCTGGAGGAAATCAAGTCTCATAGCTGGGCTTCACTCCTACCAATCTCTCCTTGCCATGTTCCCTAAAGTAGTAACTGCTGCAAAGTCTTCCTTCTACAGCAAGAAGCCAGAGGCAGAGGAAGCAGCATCTTCTTTTCCCTCCTCAACCCTCCTCCTTCTTCACCCACCTCTCTCACTGCTAAGGATTTTACTTACTTCTTTGAGGAGAAGTTCAGCAAGAACTGCGACTCTTTTTCTCCCAGCTCCTTTGACCACTGTACACCTATCCACTTCCTCCCCCATGTCTCTAACTTACATTTCTCCTCTCTTAAGTTCTTCAACTTTCAACTTTCATTCCTTTAAAAAAATCTTGAATGTGCTGTTTAGAATCAGCTTTCTCTCTTTCTCTACCAGAACCAACTTCAGGACCCAACCCAGTCTGGCTTTAATCCAGCACACTCCACTTAAACTGCACTCATTGCAGTGACAAAGAAGCTCCATGCCATCAGCTGTCCTCTGTCCTGATTCTTCTTGACCTCTCCACTGCCCTTGACACAGTTAAACATGATATCCCTCTGCCCATCCTTTCTAAACTTGGCATCACTGGCTCTGCATGGAAGTGGTTCAAGTCCTACTTGGAAGGGCACTCCTACCAGGCACTCCTACCATGGAACAGCTCAACATCCACTTCATGCAAACTCTCCACTGGTGTCCCACAAGGCTCAGTGCCGGGTCCACTCCTATTTTCACTCTACACTTGCTCAGTGGGGGATGTTGTCTCTTCACATGTCTTCTCCTACCATTGTTATGCCGATTATACTTAGCTTATCCTTTCTTTTCTTCCTTCTGATATTCAGGTTTCAGGTCAGATCTCTGCATGTCTAGCACACATTGCTTAATGGATGTCAGCCCACCACCTCAAGCTTAATCCAAGCAAGACAGAGCTGCTTCACACCCTGGGAGCTGAAGGTCTTCATTTTGATGTCTTAATTTCCTTTGAGAACATGGTGATTACTCCTGCTTCAGAAGCATGTAGCCTTGGAATAGTTGTAGATGACCAGCTCCCTTTCGTGGCTCATGTTGCTAACGTGACCCAGTCATGCAGATTTCTCCTTTACAACATTAGGAGAATTCGACCATTTCTTTCACAGGAGGCCACCAAGGTACTTCTTGAGTCTCTTGTCATCTCAAGACTTGACAAATGCAACAACCTCCTGGCTGGCCTCCTGGATCATATGCATATGATCAGGCCCCTGCAGCTGATACAGAATGCAGCAGCCCGACTTGTATTCAACCTTCCCAATTTTGATCAAGTTGTATGTGGCTAAATTCTATCAGTACCATTGCTCAAAGTAGCTTGAATGCAGGTCTACCAGCCCTAGCTTTGGATATTCCAAGTTAATGACTAAGCACTCTTGTGAGTCACTCTGGATAAGAGTGTCGGCTAAATGCCATAAATGTAAATGTAAGGGCATTAGACAGAGAATAGTGCTATCCGACTGCTTCATTGAATGCTGTGGGAGGAACAAGCTACAGTGCACTCTGGCCATATTAAAGAAGATGGTGATGGACCTTAGAAGATCTTTGAGGAGAATGTGGTGGAATCCTTTACTTACTGTGAAGTGCACCTGGAGAACTGACTGGACAATACACATAATACAGAGGCAGTCTACAATAAGAGAGAGAGCAGACTCCATATTCTGAGGATATTCTACTAGTGAGTTGTTTTGGGCACCATCATTTATGCAATAGTACACTATGGTAGTAGCATCCAGCAGCCTAAGCAAACTGATAAGGTCAGTAATTGGTTTTACAGGGCAGATTTACCCTCAAGGATCTCTAATCAATGTATTTAAAGTCACATGGCAGTCCCTTTGGAAGCTTCTTTGTGAGTTTTGTTTAGGTTGCAAGTGACAGGGAATCCTGTTGGTTATCTGGAGTTGAAGGAACAGGCTTATATATGTAACATTACTCTATTTCACAGGGGGTGTTACAACACCTGAATAATGGGTCTTGATTCATCCTCAATCACCCTCAGACTACTTGGAAGGCTTTTCAAATATTTTCATCACATTCACTCCACTGGGGATCATGTTGGCCTACCAAGAATTGGAGTAGCTTCAGCACAGTCCTCCTGGAGTGTCAAATCTCTAAGTAAAAAATAAACACTCTTTGTGGAGTGGTCTGTCACAATAGTACTGTGCAGTACTATACAGTACTGAGCCTGTGAAGGCTGCTTGCGAATGGTATAATGTCAGATAGATAGTTGGGTTTAAGCCTGCTTTTTAAACCGTCACTATTATACAGTCAATGTCTGCATAGACCAATTTTTATAGTGTAAATTAAAAAACCAATAGGGTTTAGGGAATAGGGAAAAGTTTTTGTGTGTTCTTGTGTAGTACAGTGTTAGTTAATTATCTGTATAATCAGTATCATTACATTTCTTATTTCATAGTGAGTTCTCCAGCAACCTATCCACGATGAAGCATATTTTTGTATTCCTGCTTTTCAGAGGTAAGAAAATATTCTCACAAGTGTGTGTGTGTGCGTGTGTGTGTGTGTGTGTGTGGCAACTTAGTGCATGTGAAGTCTATATTTACAGACATCCCATGTGCTGAACATTAAGTCAAAGAAAAAGAGATGAACTAAAAATCCCATTGTGTAACTGCCAATGATGGGCATTTCAGAAAAAATAACTAGAGTAATACCCCGAAATTCATCGGGGTTATGTTCCTACACCCCCCGTGAATTTTGAAAATGCATGAATTTTGGACCGACAACTAACAAAGCCTATAAATACCAATCTTAATATGTTAAACCCTAAATATGTCCTCAAATCATTTCAAGTTCATTTAAAAATGGTTATAATTTACATTACCCTTTAAAATTGTACAGATAAAAGTAAACATAAACACAAACACAGTAAACACACAGTAAGATACCGTACATACTGTACATATATGTATGTCTAGTGTCAGCCACCTTCTGGCCGCCCGCGTCTTCTGTGAGACACTGAACTCTCGTGAGTGCATTTTCGCAATGGTCGTTATGTTAGTATTTTATATTCAAATTAGAAGTACAGTATGATAATAATAAATGCAGTATAAGTGGATACAGTAAGTAGAACATTAGTTTTACAGTATTAGAAATTATATACAGATTGTAGACTTGATCAGCTGATGTTGGAAACAAACAGCAAATTAGTTAGAAACGTTAGAAACAAAGCAAATGGCGCATGAACTCTGTATTTCATAATATGATAGTAATATATTATAATAATATATGCAGGATAATTGGATCCAGTAAGTAAAATGTTATTTTTATGAAACCATCTCTATTTATTATTATTCTTGTCAAATTAATGCTTAATATTATATACACAACTTACCGGTCATGAAAAAATCTACAGATTACATCTGCTGGACCTGCAAAGATTAAGTGTTCGATTCCAAGGAAAAAGTTAGCAAATTCGTAATGCCACGGATTCAGAAGTGCGAATTTTCGGGGTTTTACTGTATTCACATTCACAAATTCACATTTGTTATTTAAATAATATTTAAATGTGGGCATTTTTTCTATGATGGAACCATGCTAGTGATAGATGATTACAGCATCTCCTCTCTCAAGTAATGTTATATCACATTTATTGTGGCAACTGCCACCTGATTGTAGAAAGTGGGAAAAGACTTCCAGGTGTAGTGGAGTGGCATAGCAGGAGTTCTGAATGTGCAGTATGGGTTGGAAAATCTGGTGTTGTTTTGTGTTACCTACCCTCCTTGTGTTCTCTGTGTGCTTCTGTGTCCCTCCCCATTGTTGTGTGTGTATGTTACTCCCTGGTTCTCATTACTGTTCAATATGGCTACATTATTCTGAACCAGCGGCTCATGCTCAAAATTGCTTCCTAGCACATGCTAGCACACGCTTCGAAAACACATTTTTCAGAAGTGGGCTGCATCCAGTGCTTTGAGAAGTAAAGCTAAGCATCCAGACCATTACAGACCAGATGTGGTATGTCGAAACAGCATTCGACCCAATAGTTCCAGCTCATGAGGCTAGCTTCCTGGACCAGGAGTTACAATGGTGATTCTTCAGGCAGGGTCTAGCTGCTATGATGGTAAAGTGGCACCTTCAAAGTCAATGGTGGTTATGTGGAGAGCAAAGAGTAGTGGCAGAGATTATCATGATGGTTCGGCAGGTGTTTTTGGAGTTTCCAGACATGGTGCAGGAGGAGCTAGCACAGGATTATTTCCTCAACATGCCGGTTCCCAAAGGAGTTGAGGCAGCATGTACAGCTCTTGGCTCCAGCCAGCCTACAAGTGGCCATCAACGAGGCAGGGCATGTAGAGGGACAGCGTGTGCTGCAAGGGAGGGCCCAGTGAAATGCAGGTGAGAAAGAATTAAGCTGTCGAAGGTGACCTGTAGTAACAACACAGCAGAGAGTAAGGGGTCCCTGGTGGTTGTGCCTCAGTCTGCCTTCGGGAAAACCACTATCTTTGGAGGAGCTGAACACATAGTGCCAGGGGTGGTTGGTGGAACCCAGCAGGCTGTGGGCAATGCTGATTGGTCAAAATCACTGCAGCTTCCCTGGGTCAGATTTGCCCGTACTGGAAGAGCTGAACACACAGTACCAGTATCAGTGGATGGATCCTCAGGGGCTGTCAGTGGCACACCCAAGCAGCTTCATCGCTGACACAGGCAGAGGGTGTCTTGGCTGTCCCCAGCAGGCAGACAAGTGGAGATCACCACCAACCCAGACATAATTATGCATTATGCAGTCATCTTTGCTGCCTCTGAAGAGAATTGTATGCACACTGACCTCATCCAGCATAACACTGACACTTGTGAGACAGTGGCTGGAGGGGTCATCAAGCCTTCAAACAGCCCCTGGGTGGCCCCCGTCCATTTGCTTAAGAAGGGTGGCAGCTGTAATTTCTGTGTAGCTGTAACAAAGGAGAAATTCTGGAGATGGCTTGGGAGAACTCGAAACAAATGTATCACCGCAGTTTTATCAATTTGGGGTTACACCTGGCTATGACCCAGGAGAAAGCCCAGATACTTTACCTCCACCCGCCCAATCGTACAATTTTTTGGGTTGGTGTTCAGTCCCACATGCCTCAGCAATTTCAGTATGGCCCATAGATGTTGAACGTGCAGCATATGCAGTATGTGGTTGCAGTATCTTGCACATTAACCGAAGAAACGTAGCTGGAGCCTGGAATAACCTGAAGGGAAATGTCCTGAATTGGTATAAGCTGAATGGTGTTGAGAAGGCTGTTTTTTCATGGGATAAGTGAGTCAACGGGCTCTGCCAATATCCCTTGGTTAAGTCCAGCGTCGAATCAAAACAAGCTGTGAATAACCGATCAAGCAGTTCATCAATGCAAGGCATGTGACATGCATCAAATTTAGACACCGCGTTGACGTTATGATAGTTCACACAGAAGCGGACCGACCTGTCTGACTTGGGAACCAAGACAAACGGTCTGCTCCACTCGCTGTGGGACTCCTCGTTTACTCCCATATTGAGCCATGAGCTCCTCCCTGACCACCTGTTATTTATGTTTAGGGAGATGATAGGGGCAACTACAAAAGTAATTTAGAGCTTGATGTGGGCAGTAAAACGAGCACTTTTTCTCCCGGTGTGAAACTACGTAACTGAGTACCTCTGTTAGAGCTGGGATGTTCTTGAGCCTGCAGCAAATTCTTCTGTGTTAAGGCACCCAACGTGTGGTGTTTTGCTCTCATGTCAAGAATGTCCCGGCTGTATAACAGAGGTGCACAGTTATGTAGTTTCACACCTCTGTTATACAGCCGGGATGTTCTTGAGCCTGCAGCAAATTCTCCTGTGTTAAAGCACCCAACATGTGGAGTTTTGTCAAGAACATACTGAATTTCATTTTTTACTGTTTGAAGGTCCCTCCTCTCAATTTTTCCTCACTACATCAAGAATGCCGAGAGGTCTACGTCCTTAGAGAATTTCGAATAGGGAAAACCCTGTGGAGGCTTGAGGGACCTCTCATACTGCAAATAAGAGGGGCTTGAGCCACTTATCACAATTTTTCGAATCCCCGTGGACAAACCTACGAATAATGTTCGTAAGTGTTTTATTAAATCATTCAACCAGTCCATCCGTTTGCGGATGGTAAAAGCTGGTACGAATTGATTTAATCCCCAATAGTTCATACAGTTTGTGAGATGTGGTGCAGTGGACTGCCAGGATCTCTTTCGGGATCCTGACCTGGGTGAATACACTGAAGACTGCTGTCACAACACTGCATGCTGAGATGTTGCGAAGTGGCACTGCTTCTGGGTACCACGTTTCATAGTCCACAAGGACTAACACAAAGTGGTAGCCACGTACTGACCATTCTAATGGCCCAACGAGTTCCATGCCAATTCTCTCAAATGGGACCTCGATTAATGGAAGCAGGCACAATGGTGCTTTTGGGGTGGCCAGAGGATTTACTAGCTGACATTTGTGGCATGTCGCACACCACCTCAGAATATCCCCGTGAATGCCTGGCCAATAGAAGTGGGCCAAGTGATGGAAAAGTGTTTTATCCTGTTTTATGTGCCACTATAGGGTAATAATTAACCGCCTGGAATAACAATTCTCGGTGGCTCTTGGGAACCAACAACTGGCTGGTAACTTCCTGTGTGTGAGTGTCTTGCAGCACTCTGTACAGCTTATCTTTAATTATTGAGAAGTACAGGTAGGAGTGCAGTGTCAGGGGGAATCCTTTAACCATTGATTACTCTCACTTGGTCAAAGGCATGATGGAGCGTCTCGTCACACATCTGCTTGAGAGGGAAATCCCCAATTGGGCATTCCCAGAGGGAGAGGGGAATAGGCCCTGCCTCAACCTCCGTGTCAGATTGGCGCTGAGCTGACATCGACGAGGGAAACTCCGCTTCTCCTCCAGCGCTGCACACAGCATCTTACACTGCCCTGCTTTTGTGCAGGACCCATCCGCGCAAATCTCAACAGTTTAACAAAACCTTTCCAATTGGTACCCAGAATTAGCAGAAGGGAGAGGCGGGGACTACCCGCCACCTCAACGGTATGCTTTTCTCCCCTAAAAAATATTGTGAGGGGAACTATAGGATATTCATGAATATCCCTGTGCACACATTTAACTTTCACCTTTCCCTCCACCCATTGTGCATTTCTTCAGGCTCCACTTTAAATCACAGTCTGAATGCACCCTGAATCAACCAAGGCCTGGTGTGTACCCCCTTGTATGCTTACCGGTATTCGGTACGTCCTGGCTTGATCGAGGGTGGCAGGTGACACGTCGGGGATCTGGACAACTACTCTGACCTCCATCACAGTGCACTGGTCCTGGATGTGCCCTGGGTCCCCACAGCGCCAGCAGCCCAGCCCAGGCATCCTACTTGTACCCATGGGGTTGAACTCGTGCACCTGCATGGAGGACACAGGAGGAACATGGGAGGGTTGGGTAACTCAGTCTCGCATGTGGGGTCAGTTTTGGGGGAGTTTTGGGACTGGTGGGGAAGGGGTGGGAGCAAAGGGGAGGGGAGAACGGCAAGAGAGATAGAGAGAAAGAGAGAGGAGGAACAGTGGGGGACTCTCCTATCCCCAGAAACGCAGACACATAGTCCTCCACCAGCGAGACAGCCTCCTCCAGTGACGCCTGGCAGTGGCACTGGGCCCACTCAGCTGTACCCACTGGCAGATTGGCGATGAATTGCTCCAGCCCAACCTGCTCTACGATTCCCTTAGCATCGCAGTCCCCCACAAGAAGCCACCTCCAGCAGCTGCTGGGTAAAGACAAAGGGCCGGCTGGCTGCGTTGTACTCCAGCAAGTGGAAGAGCCTCCTGTGTTGTTTTGGGGATTGGATAACCCGCAGCATGATTGCCCTCCACAGGATCGGGTACTCCAACAAGGTGGCAGCTGGCAAATGATGAGCGGTGAGTTGGGCATCCCGTGACAGGAGCAGAAGGAGGTGGGTGGCCCACTGGTCTTCGCGCCAGCCCCACACCTCCTCAGACCTCTCAAAAAGCTCGAGGAAGGCCCCCGCATCATCCTGAGGGCCCATCTTGGGGCCGTCAAGGCTGCTGCGATGGGTGCCGGAGCACCCGTAGTGTGCAGCAGGTCCCGCAGCGCCTGCCGGTCCTCCTGCCGCGAGTGCCACAAGTGCATGCATGTCCATGCCTGCTGCATGGCTGCGAGGGAATGGACAAGGTTGCCCAGGGGTGAGGACTCCATGTTGGCATTTTGGGATAATGTCCCAGGTTTCAGCACCAGTGTAGCAAAGGTTTTTATTTCTGAACACAAATTTTGAGCTTTTCAGCTTCAATAACTGTGGCTCAGTGGTTCGGCTCTGCCACAGACTTACCTGCTCCCCTTTAATCCCTCCCTCACTACAATCACACACACACACACAGACAAACACACACACACACAAACAGAAGAAGAGAGACAAAAGGCAATTAGGCTTGGGAAATAAAGATCACGCATGTGCTCCCCTTTTCCTGCTGCTCCCGGCTCCGTCTCCCATTGCCAGATCCCACACCCGCTGCCACAGTAGACTATCAATGCCAGTTATTATTACATCTCATCACTCTTTTGAACTACTTTGCACTGACTCTATAATACTGACTGTCTATAATAAGCTAATTGGACAGTTTAACTTTACCACCATCCAATATTATTATCCACATCCACTGCCACTCTATTTCTATTCATTGTTCCTTTTTGCGTCCTTTTCTGATATTCACTTTATATAATACTATTTATCTGTTCATATCCTTGTTCAATGCTGTTTACAATGTTTACACTGTTGAAAATGTTCACAGTGCACTGCCTCTTTAATTCCACCCAAGTCAGCTGCTTATATCTAAAATACTAAAAATACATCTCAGAAATAGGATTGATATGCATTTCTATATGGAGACATAGTCATGGGGGAAAAAAATTACACTACCGCTCAAAATTTTGGGATCACTGTGAAATGTTCTTGAAACATACATGCGATTAGGAAATATAGCAAATAAACAGGACATGCAGACATTGTCAGAGTAAGAAATATTGATGTTAATGGAAATGATGACTTTGTAATTCATATATTGCCTTCATCAAAAAAGCCACCTTTTGCAGCAGTTACAGCCTGGCAGACCCTAGGCATTCTAGGTGTCAATTTTTCAAGGTAATCTGATGTGATTTCACCCTATGCTTCCTGGAGTGTGTCCTACAAAGTGGATTGGCTTGATGCAGTCTTCCTCTGTACCATATGGTCAAGCTATTCCCACAACAGCTCAATAGGGTTCAGATCCGGAGACTGTGCTGGCCACTCCATTACAGTGAGAATTCTGACTGACTCCTTATTTTTTAAATATTGCTGACCCATTTTGGAGGTGTTTTTCAGGTCACTATCCTGTTGTAAGATGACATTGACCCTAATCAAGCATTGTCCACAGGATATGGCATGGTGATGCAAAATCAAAAGGTTATTGTCCTCTCACCATGTAGCCAGATGCTGTACGGCCATCTTGTTGTTGTCTCTGATCAGACCTATCACCGTGGTGTCATCTTCAAACTTGACTATGGAGTTAGTGTCATAAACAGGAACACAGTCATGGGTGAACAGGGAGTACAAAAAAGGGCTCAGCACACAGCCTTGTGGTACACCGGTGTTCAGGATAATGGAGGAGGAAGAGAGCTTGTCTAACCTAACAGACTGAGGTCTGTCAGTCAGAAAGTCCAGAATAAAGTTACAGAGTGATGTGCTGATATCGAGCTGGCTAAGTTTGAAGATCAGCTTGGAGGGGATCACTGTGTTAAATGTTGAACTAAAGTCAATGAACAGCATCCTCACATATGAGTTATTACAGTCCAGATGGGTCAGTGCAGTATGGAGTGCCGTGGAAATGGCGTCCTCTGTAGACCTATTGTGATGATAGGCAAACTGATGAGGATCCAACGTGGCAGGTAGACAGGATTTCACTTGACAGAGAATTAATCTCTCAAAGCACTTCGCAATGACTGGGGTGAATGCAACAGGACAGAGGTCATTCAGGTTTGAAGGACTTGAGTGCTTAGGCACTGGCATGATGGTGGCAGTCTTAAAGATGGTGGGGACTACTGCCTGAGCCAGCGACAGATTAAAAATGTCTGTGAAGACTACAGCCAGCTGCTTAGCACAGGTCCTAAGCACACGGCCAGGCAGTCTATCAGGGCCAGCTGCTTTCCTTGCATTCACCTTGCTCAGGGTGTGGTAGATGTCTGTGTTGGAAAGCGTTAGTGGCGATTCTGTTTTCCTGAAGTCCACCAGATTTCCCCAGTCGAAATGAGCATAAAAGTGATTCAGCTCATCGGGGAGTGAGGTGTGGTTTGTAGGAAGAGGAGTTCTTGGAGGCTTGAACTCAGTTATTGTGCATATGCCATGCCACGCCACATATGCTGGGGGTCAGAGGAGTTGAAGTGTTCCTCAATCGTTAATTTGTAGCTGTATTTAGCCACTGCAATGCCTCTTCTCAGGTTGGCTCGGGATTAGTTGTAGGCCTCCAGGTCTCCCGACCTGAAAGCAGTGTCTCTTGCTTTGAGCAGGAGGCGAACCTCTCTGTTCATGCAGGCATCCAGGGCTCTCAACCGAGGTGGGGTGAGGTGTGACTTTGTAGGCATCAGCCACACTGTGTAAATCTATGTAAACAGGATCCAA
Source organism: Scorpiodoras heckelii (assembly GCA_028566435.1). Lineage (NCBI taxonomy): Eukaryota > Metazoa > Chordata > Actinopteri > Siluriformes > Doradidae > Scorpiodoras > Scorpiodoras heckelii. The sequence continues at coordinate 10,600,027 of JAOVVH010000043.1, forward strand.
AGTTTTGTGCCCCGTTGTGTTACATAAAACATTCTGGTGAAACTTTGGAAATCCAGATTTCAAATTGCAGTGGTTAAAATCTCCAGTGACAATAAAGGCTCCATCTGGATACACAGTTTGTAGTTTGCTAATAGCAGCACACAGTTCTTTCATAGCCACTTTAGCATTGGCATCAGGAGGTACATAAACTGCAGCATAAACTGTTGCAGGCAAACTCACGAGGAAGATAGAAAGGTCTACACTTAATAATCAGAAACTCTAAATCAGCAGAGCAGTAGGTATCAGCAATAACAGCATCCGTGCACCAGGATTTGTTCACATAAATGCCAACACCGCCGCCGCAGATCTTACCCGAAGCTTTGGCCGATCTATTGGCTCTGAATACAGTGCGGCCTTCCAGTTCCAGCATGGTGTTTGACACATCGCTACTTAACGATGTTTCCATAAAAAACATGATATTACAGTCCATCAGCCATCTCTGTGATAATGTCCATATCTTTAGTTCGTCTAGTTTATTCACTAGAGACCGCACATTAGCAAGGAAAATGCTAGGTAGCGCTGACTAGTGTGGGTTTAGCCTTAGCTTAGCACGCAGGCCTCCGCGCTTACCCCGTCTTTGTTTACAATCTCGGCGCCGATGCCGAACACTTCTGGTCGGGATGAAAGGCTCATTTGACCCCGATGTCCTGATCAGCTCCGGTGGTATCTGGTCGAAGTTGAATGGGTGGTCCAAAAGAATATTGATGCTGTGATAATTAACATCCAGTAATGTCTGTCAGTTGTGTCTGAAATACGCAGGAGTGAAATGTGAAAAAATGTAGACGATAGTTAAATGTAGACGATAGTTAGGTAAATAAACACCATATTCGGAAAACTGATGAGATGCTGAGCCTCGCGCTGCACACATGATGCCATCTAGGTCTCAAAAAAAAAAGATCTCAATGTCTGCAATTTTCCCCAGGTCATGTGGTTGCAAAACAAGTCCAAATCATCATTCCTTCACAACCATGCTGGACAGTTGGGATGAGGTATTGGTGGTTATATGCTGTGTTTTATTTTTGTCATACATGGTGATGTGCATGGTGACCAAACATTTCCACCATGGCCTCATCAGTACAAATAATATTGTTTCAGAACTTTTATGGTTTGCTCAGATAAAATTTAGCAAATCTAAATCCTTCTCCATATTATTTTTGAAAATCAAAATTAAAGCCATACTTGTTTAGTCTTTTTCTGATTTTGCTTTTATGAAAGTAAACATTTAATATGCTTACAGAGACATGTAGGTCATATGATGTAGCACCTGTTTTTTTCTTCATATTATTTGGAGCTGGTCTTATATCCCATTCCAGGTAGATAAGTAGCAATAGCTGCTACTCTGTGGTCATGGCTAGTTATTTTTAAAAAATCTGGCTTCTGGCTATTAAATCTGTTGGGTTCTTTGGCCCCTTTTTGTTTTGTTTATAGATGTTGGTACAACCCACACAATTCTTATATAGGCCCAAGTAATTAAAAACAGAATAACTAATTACTAAAAACACAAAGACTGAAGACAATAGCATTATTATTTTATTTTTGCACATGTGAAAACCAGGTCAAACAAAAAATACCACACAGAGTGTTGGGAGAAAACAAACAGCTGGGATCAAAAAGTAGGTAGTAACCAAAAGCACAGAAGGTTCCTTGAATGAGACTGCAAAAAGAACTGGGCTCACCAACACTCTGGAAGGAAAAACAGTCTGCAAAAACGTAAAACAGACATTAGTCCAAGAAAACGGGGAAATCCACACGGCTAAAGCACAGTTCACAAAACTAAGGCAAAATATCATAAAAACTAAGTTTTGAGAGAGAGAGAGAGAGAGAGAGAGAGAGTGAGAGAGAGAGAGAGAGAGAGAGAGAGAGAGATAACAAGGCATAGCAACAAACAAAAATGAAGTAAGTGCATACTGTTGAACCGCAGGGATCTACAAACCCAACTGCCTATTTATGCCTCAGGAGAGCAGCTCTAGAGGCACTTAGATAATTGGAAGCAGGTGAAGAGGAAATTACTGGGACTGAGGCTTTCTGGGTAATGTACTTTGCTGTGATCTCTGGAATCTGGTGGTTTCTTGGTGCCCTCCAGTGGCCATGGGTGTGACAATAACAAAATTTTAAAAACACAAACTCCAAATGTACATATTTTACAAAAAGTCAAAAACTGAAAAAAAAAAAAATCTACAATAAAATGAAAAAAATTACACAAGCTAACCTTCAAAAACCTCCTTCACAGGAGTCATTCCCTTCATCCTGTCTGGTGCCCATCAATACTATCTGTTCCAGCAGGAGAAAACATGGAATGATGCTCAGGCTTACTGTCGAGCCAACTACACTGACCTGGCTACCATCGACAGTAGTGAGGACATGGCTAACTTTGGGAATGTAGCAAAGACACAAAATTTTGTTTCTCCTGCTTGGGTTGGACTGTACACCAACATCAACAAATGGCACTGGTCTCTCCAAAATGAGCCACTGGGAAATTTTACATCCTGGAATCCTGGGGAGCCTAACAATTGGGCAGGAAATGAGTACTGTGTCCTTGCATACATGGGAGTCTGGTCTGATGTACCATGTGACTCTTATGCAAATATTATGTGTTTTGATGGTAAGTAGAAAGTATTTTTATATTAAAACTACTTCTGGATCAAGACCAGAGGTAGAAGAGGTGCTGTTGTGCTTTCTTCACCACCCATGTGGTGTGTTCTGTCCATGTCAGTTCCTCTGTGATTTGAACACCAAGAAACTTGAAGCTGCTGACTCTCTCTACAGTAGCTCCATTGATGGTGATGGGGGGTGTGCACTTTCTCCTGCTTCCTGAAGTCCACTATCATCTCTTTGGTCTTGTTGACATTGAGAGAAAAGTTGTTTTTGTGGCACTAGTGTGTCAGGAAGCTGACCTCCTCTCGGCAGGCCTTCTCATTTTTGTTGGAGATCAGGCCCATGCAGTCATGGGTGTACAAGGAGTACAACAGGGGGCTGAGCACACAGCCCTGAGGGGCTCCGGTGTTAAGAGTCAGTGTAGAGGAAGTGATGCTGCCTATCTTCACCATCTGGCATTGGACCATTAGGAAGTTCAGGATCCAGCTGCATACAGAGCTGTTCAGACCGAGATCCCGAAGCTTAAAGTAGAGCCTTGAGGGGATGATGGTGTTGAATGCTGAGCTATAGTCCACAAACAGCATTCTCATATAAGTGTCCTTTCTGTCTAGTTGGTAGAGGGCAGTGTGTAGTGTCAGGGCTATTGCATTGTCAGTGGATCTATACTGTCTGTAGGCAAACTGCAGTGGGTCCAGGGTGGATGAAATCTCACACCAGCTTCACAAAGTACTGACACAAAGTACCCTCAGGGCTGTGTGCTCAGCCCCATGTTGTACTCCTTGTACACCCATGACTGCACAGCCAGACACAGCTCCAACATCATCATAAACTATGCAAATGAAACAACGATTGTGGGCCTGACCTCCAACAAATGTAGGAGGCCTACAGAGAGGAGTTTCTGCTTGATCTGAATAGCAACTTTGCACAGCCAATAAAGAGGAGTGTACCAACATTCCACAGGCCACAATCAGCAACCTGATCAACTCTATGTGAAGATGTCTTGCACTGTGTGAGGCAAATGGTGGTCACAACAGATACTGACTCGTTTTCCCCAATACAGTAAAAGTAAACTGCACATTTTGGAGTGGCTTTTTATTGTGGACAGCCTAAGGCACACCTGTGCAATAATCATGCTGTCTAATCAGCATCTTGATATGCCACACCTGTGAGGTGGATCAATTATCTTGGCAAAGGAGAAGTGCTCACTAACACAGATTTAGACAAATTTGTGAGCAAAATTTGAGAGTAAACAGCCTTTTGTGTACATAAAAAAGTCTTAGATCTTTGAGTTCAGCTCA
>JAOVVH010000043.1:10610341-10620521 GCA_028566435.1 Scorpiodoras heckelii
TAGATAATACTGTTCACACAGTGCACACTTCAATGACATTACAGTTATTAAAATTAATCCAATGTATATATTTAACAACTGAATAGCTCTGCAGTGCTTTAGGAACAAATTGCCTGCATCCAAGCTATTGCTTAATGTTCTTTTATTTTTTCTTTGACTTTATTTCCTGTATTTTCTACCACAGCGATAGGCTGGTCATCCAAACCTAAAACAAAAGATCGGGTTCAGTAAAGCCGATTCCGATCAATTTAAAAAATGCCTCGATCGGCCCGATTCCGGTCTCCGATGAGATTGGATCGGGACATCCCTATGCGTCACACTGACACCTGTGCAATCAGATTGCAGGTGATTATGGCTAAATACCAGTAGCGAACCGTGACTCTTAAACTTGCGAAAAAAATTTAACTTGTGAAAAAACCCAATCTAGTTTACTGTGTCCTTCTGTAAGCACTTCAAAGAAGGTAGTTTATCCTTAGAAATTAGAAACGAGCAAACAGCACAGAGCAAATAATCATATCAAGCTCGGTGTGCACTTCAGAGAAATATGGAGACAACGGGTCGGGTTTAAAACTCTTAAGCACAACACACAAAACCAAAATCGCAGAAAACATCTTTACATCACTACAGCACACACAAGCAGTCATTAGCGACCTACACATAAGAGTCAGAAAATGCTTTGTAATTTTACATAAACGCCCTTTTCCTTTATAAACCTTCACATTCACAACAGTATCAGCAGCAGCCAGAATAAAATCAGATGGCATGGCGGCCTATAAGATTTTAAATAACTTACCCTTTGATCAGGGTATTAGCAATAGCAAGCAATTCCAACAGTAAAGCTTTCTCTTCTTAGTTGAGCCTGTCATCCAGTTGTATCGTGCATAATTGCTGGAGTTGAAATGCCTCTCAAAAGTCTTAGGTTTTTGTACCAAATTAAGCTCTGGTGTAGGTCGTCCTTTGCCGATTAACTCCAACTTCTCATTAAAAGTTAACCTAGCAAAAGGCGTGGATAATAAAGTTGAAATTATGTCTTCCTTACTTGAGGAAACTTTTCTGTCAGCTTCCATCATGGCCCTGTAGCCACTGCTTGTTTTACTAACTTCGTATTCCTACAGTGGGTGGAAATGAGCAATTACACAAAGCCCGCCAATTTAGAGGTATAATATGATTGGTCAATTTCACTGTCATGTGAAACTGACCCTGCGTAAAGTCAGTTCAACACAACTTGAATACAGATTGGAAGGATTTTGTTGCTTAGATTTCTATTTGTTTTGATGTTTACTGTCAAATTATGAATAGATGAAATAACAGTAAAACTGCACATTTTTTAAATATTATTTTTACAATATGTTAGGCCCTGGCGGCACGGTGATGTAGTGGTTAGCACTGTCGCCTCATAGCAAGACGACCCGGGTTCGATTCCCGGTCCAGGCCGTTCTGTGTGGAGTTTCCATGTTCTCCCCGTGCTTTTGTGGGTTTTCTCCAGATACTCCAGTTTGCTCACACAGTCCAAAGACATGCAGGTTGATCTGTCACTCTAAATTGTCTGTAGGTGTGAATGTGTGCGTGTGTGAGTGTGTGTTGGCCATGCGATGGACTGGCGACCTGTCCGTGGTGTACCCCGCCTTCACCCAGTGACGCTGGGATTGGCTCCAGCCCTCCTTGTGGCCCCGGCTAGCGGGATAAAGTGGAAGATGATGGATGGATGGATGTTAGGCCCTCTCTAGATGTATCACTAAGAACAGTGTGAAAGGTATCTCAAAGATGCATTGAGATCTGATTGCTCAGACTATATTCAGGACCTGATACACAGAACACAAATTAGACACAATCCCTCACAGGTGCAGATCTTTAGTTAGCTCCCTCCATTTACAAAGCAGCTAACTGTACTTTAAGTAGACTTGAAGTTAACTAATATAAACATTACCAGTGGACTATATATACAAATTCATTGGACATACTCAGGATTAATAACATATTTGTTTTTTGTTTATAAATCAAAATTTTCAAATAAATATCATTTTGGATGCTAAAGAAAATGACAATTCAAACTGACACTTCCAGTTTAAAACTAAACACAAGTGACTGACATTTGATAAAATAATATAATGTAATGTGACACAATACAATATAATGTATATTTTCCCCTCTTTCATCTACTCCTATTCTTGGGGTTGCCATAGCAGATCAGGTCCACATTTGAATATAGCAAAGGTTTTATATGTCGCGCAGAAAAATACATCTTCTTGTAATACCTATTTTTCATCATGGCACAGTACACTGTAAGCATAACTTGAAGCACATCACAAAATTAGTTTTTTGGTTATACTTGGTGAAAATGATCATTGGAAGTATTATTTGTAAAAGCAATGTTTAAACAAAAATAATGTTTTGCAAGCATACCGTACTTCATTGAAGTACAGTTTTATAACTGAAAATATAATGACTCCTAGGACAGTATAGTTTTATAAAAAAAAAAAACTCATTTACTAAGTATATTTTTTATGAAGTATATCACCAGTACCAAATCAGCACAGTCGAATAAAGTATCATTTTTCAAAGTATACTGAAATATAGATAGATAAAAACGTATAACGTATAAAGTGAAAAGATATATACTTTTAAATACATTTAGATATTTCTAATTCTAAATTTTTGTCAAGACTGACAGAAAAATTTGCTTCATCTAGCTACCATGCAAGCTTCCACTTGTTTATTATCCTCAGCTGATACAGCAGCATCATTGGAGGTGTGATGTATATCCGAACATGACAGCCATCAGCACAAGTGTGACCACTTTTCTAAAGGCAAGTCTGAAATGTTCATCCTTAAGAACAACCTCCGTTGTTGGTAGATATCATGTCATAGAAAGTGTTAGCTAAAAAATAAGGGGAAAATGTTAAAGTAATGTTCATCCATACACCAGCAAAAAACAAGGTGCAGCAGCTGCATTTTAATCATTTTCTCTTTCCACTGGCATTCAGAGGCACGGGAGAAATTAAAGAGTCCTGCAGAGCGTCCCTTATTGTCATTTGAAATGGATATCCCAATTCTGAATTTCTGCATTCTCATCACTCTCTGGTTATAGGAACTGTGTACTATCAAAATAAATGAACGGGTGAAGACGGTGTTCATAATCTGTTTATAAAAAACACAGCATAAGTTCAATTCACTTACTGTTCCAGTCTGACAGGGAATGCAGATAGAATAAGCATCAGTTTTGTTTGATTTTTTTCCCCCCAAATCTTCTTCATGGACTCTCTATTGATGGGCAAATTTTATAAAGTGAAAGATTGGTGTTTAAAATTGTTTGAAAAATGTCAGTCTATGAATATAAAGATTCATCTTAATGTCAATATTAAATAGTTAAGCACCATCATATAATAATGTTATATAAGATTTGAAGCCTGGTAGAAAAGGCTTCTTGTCAGCAGAAATTCCAGGTCACCTATTGTCATCAATAAAAATCATATTTCAGCAAAGGAATTTAGCTTAGACTTTACACTCTCAGCATTCATGCTGGAAAATAAAATATTTCTCACACTCATCTGAAGCGTTGGTATACAGGGCAGAGCCATGGCTGTTACACCCACAGGAAAAGTCTTTAATATTTCAATGGAGGCCTTTAAAGCATCAAAAAGAGACCTAAACTGTATAAAATGGCACTACTGTGTGATTTGAGCTCACAAGCAAATTGACTTTGGCATATCTCTGTGCATACGCTTCTCCAATGCAGTGCACGTGGAAAACTGAGAATTTTCATTATCCTGAAGAGATGAAGTCTCTGACGGGAAAGACATGAGCAGAGGAAATCCCCATGAGAAAACAGTCTTTGGGGTTATTTATAAATGAATATAGCCTCAATACATTTAGCGTGTCTGTTATTTAAGATATATTAAAACAGTCATGCCACAGTCTCCTAGAGAAGAAATTCCAGTGTTCAGAAATGTTTTTGCATAAGAGTGGTTTTAGATTATTACTGCATGAACCTTTGTTAAGAGAAATGATGTAATTTCTGATACAGGTTTGTAAAATTATTCTTGTTGATCAACAAAATAACTATATAACCATAGAAGCATAAAATAATACATTAAATACATTTTAAAAACTGGATGCAGGACTAGGGTGCAATAACTAAGAAAACTCTTTATTATATCACTATTTAAGTTTTTTAAAGTTATAATAACCTTGCCTTGAGAGTGCATATAAATTATATTGCAGTGGCTTACATTCTTGTGGGCCTCCTGCCGAAATGTGTAATAAGGTATTTTATGTGAGTAGTCAATGGTCTATTTCAGATTAGTCCGCACATTTAGCATGGTAATGACATCCATAAATGGAATTCCATACTTTTTATCAGTTAGCAAACCAGCCATGTTATTATAAATCACCCATTCAGCAATTGGACTGCTTTAGTCTCCAGGTGAAATGGACTCAGGCCAGGTTGGTGAATATCAGCCGAAAGGTGTTTAACACATCACCTTCTACTGAAATAAAACCTTCACGTGCCGGTCTTTGTTCTCAGGACACACCACATAAGCTCAACTCCTGCCCTATGTGCCCTATGCCACAGTGACCCCTGCTGGTTGTGTGGCTTGAGACTGATAGAGCTTATCTTCTGCATAATAAATCAGGAAAATTAAACATAGTTTAGCTACTGATTATATTGTGAAAAGCTGATGTCAATATAGAAGAGAAGATTGTGAAAAAAAAAAAAGATTGTTTATTGTTGTAACATATGTGATAGCGAGAACTAACTTGTCCTGCATACATTTCATAACATTAAATATACAAACCCCATTTCCAAAAAAATTGGGACACTTTCCAAATATGCAATAAAAACTGAAATGTGTAATTTGTTAATTCACTTGAAGCTTTATTTAACAGACAAAAGAACAAAGAAAAGACTTTTCTGTGTTTCAATTAATTATTTTTGTTTAATAAACAAATTTAGACAAACAAATTTAGAAATTGATGCTTGCAACACATTTTAAAAAATGTTGGGATAGAGACATATTTACCATTGGGTCACATCACCTTTTCTTTTTTATTATACTTTTTAACTGTTTGCAAATTGAAGATACTAATTCTTGCAGTTTGCAAGTGGAATTTTACTAGACTTGAGCTGCTCAACAGTCTGTGGTCACTGCTGTCTGATTCTCCTCCTCATGATGCTCCACACATTTTCAATAGGAGACAGATCAGGACTACAGGCAGGCCTGTCAAGTCACGCTATTGTAACTTGTGCAGAATGAGGCCTGGCATTGGCCTGCTGAAATAGACATGGAGTTCCTTGGAAAAGATGTTGTTCTGACGGCAGCATATATTTTTCCAAAATACCAGTATAAGCCTCAGCATCAGTGGTACCTTCACATATATACGATCAACCATGTCGTGGGCACTGATGCACCCCCATGCCATCAAAGATGTTTTTGCTCTTTTCCTTTGTAACAGTCTAGATGGTATTTCGCACGTATAATCTGACATCAGTTTTTCCCAAAAACAAGCTGAGACTTGGACTCATTCAGCAGCAGTTTCTGCTCCTTGGCCTTTACACACCGATATTTCCCCTGACTCCCTGAATCTTTTCATGATATTATGAACTGTAGATGGTGAAGGACCTAAATTCTTTGTAGCCACTGAGAAACACTGTATTTGAACTGACTGACAGTTCTCTCATGAAGTTTGGCACAAAGCGGTGAACCACGACCCAGCCTTGTTTGCAAAGACTAAGCCACTGGTGGATTCTCCTTTAATACTCAATCTTGATAACCTCATCTGTTTCCAGTTAAACTGCTAATTGTGGAACTTTCCAGAGTTACTTGTATAAACATTTCAGTCTTATTTCTCCTCTGTCCTAATGTTTTTGAGTGTGTTGCATTAGTCACATTCTATTGTTGTATTATTTTTACAAAATACAATAAGTTTTGTCAGTGAAAAGTTCAAGTGATTTAACAAATTATAGGTTTTTAGTTTTGACTGCATTTTCACAAAGTGTCCCAACTTTTCTGGAAATGGGGTTTGTAACTATAGACTAAAAATATCGAAAATGTATAATGTCATGACATGCTGTTATTGGAAAATAACAACTTCAGAGTGGTATCAGTGACCCCATTTCACATCAAGCCACATCACACCAGATCAGCGCTGATCATGTTCTCATAATCTCCAGGTGTGTTAACTATCAGTGAGGTTCCTGATCACCAGTGGTTTGTTAGTGACAGCTGTAGGTGTAAAATGTAAGCTGAAGAATGAGCACTGTCTTTTGTTCGACACAGCTGACCATGATCTGATTGGTCCTCTCAAAATAACTGCTTTCATGCGGGTGATGAGCATTACCCAGTGCTAAGATGAAAGGGTCTAATTATGCTAGGCTTGAAGGACAAGCAGAGAAGGAAGAATGGGATTCCTGCAGCCTCGTCACCCTGGCATCTTTCTGATAGTGCTCCTCTATTGTTTTGAAGCTCTATACTCTGGGTTGACTGCACTCCAACCTGCTGCAACAAGGACGCCCCTGCGTTTCTAATAAAAGGCTGAAACAATGCTGGCAGGAGCCCATTTATAACATGCCAAGTGATGCAACAAAAATAGGGAACACAAAGTGCAGCCCATTTGCATGTCCCCTTATTTTACCTTCGAAAGTAATGGCCCTTCACCCCATTTCTACCCCAGTTGTGCTAATCCCTTGGCATGTTGAATTCACCCTGTTTCCAGCTCAGTCTCCTTTCTGGACGAAAAGAGGCTCTTTTCTATGGATGAAGGAAAGTCATTTGGAAAGATGTGACAGTTTAATAGAATGGTGTGGGGTGACATGCTGAAGGGACAGCAATTGTGAGCAGAGATGAGCAAAGCAAACCCTGGGGTATCACAGTAACCATCTCCCTCCACCCTGTTACCAGTGTGATGAAGCCAGGCAGAGAGGACACACAGAGAGAGAGAGAGAGAGAGAGAGAGAGAGAGAGAGAGAGAGAGAGAGAGAGAGAGAGAGAGAGAGAGAGAGAGAGATCCTGACCAGGCAAAGAGCCGACATGAAAATTGAACCCAAAGCACATCTCAGGGAGCATGACATCTCATGTAATTTGTGAAAAACGAAATGCCAAAATGGCAAACTCTGAACTCATACAAAGTGCATTTATAAATATATTGCTAATTTGTTTATTATAGTAGCAGTAGACATATACAAAAATAAAATATCTACTTAGCATATGATGGTATTTAATGCCCTAGTTAAAATAGTCCATGGGCAGTACTAAGAATAAAATGGGTCTCCTTCCTATCATGCCAGCAGTGGCACTGAAATGTCTTTTATTTTCTTTCCATAAGCTGTTATTCATCACTTCACTCAACTGCGTGAAGACACACTGAGCACAAACTGACATTTAAGTGGCCTCATTGTAAAAACGGTGCAAGCCAACAACTTTTTTAAACCTTTACAGGATTTTTAATCCTTTACAGTTATACATCTTGATGCATATTTTATTTAGCAACAACTATGGATACACTATAGATGGCACATTATGGTAAATATTGAAGCAAAAGGTATGAGGTAATAAAAATAATGAACATAAGATCATTAGGCAGTGGCAGAGGTCAGTGGTAAAGACATTGGACTACTGATCAGAAGGTCATGGGTTCAGATCCAATGATCACCAAGCGGCCACCCCTGGGCCCTTGAGCAAGGCCCTTAACCCTCAACTGCTCAGTTGTATAAAATGAAATAAATGTAAGTCACTCTGGATAAGCGTGTCTGCCAAATGTTATAAATGTAAATCGTGACCTGATGATAGGTCCAAGGGTTTTAAGGGGTTAACAATTATAGACCACTTGGGACAATGTCAATTATATAGTAACAGTGCCAAGACATTCCATTTGTGTCCTTTATAATTTCTGCTGTTTTTTTTTTTAATCGGGCATCAAATGGGAAGAAATGCTTTCAATTTGTAATTTGCAGTTGAGGTAACATCGGTTGTAATCGTAATTGTGGTAAAATTAGAGGTATTAGAGTTTTCCTTTACATGATACAGGTATATGTTAACCGGAGGATTTCACAGCTGGGGAGCGATTCATTCATTTAACCATTCAAAAATGCGTTAACCCCTCTTAGGTGATGGCATTTTTTTTATTTTATAAGGTTTCTTTGCTGACTATGGCTACATTTTATTCTCTTAAATGAGCCACTTGATCAAGTTTTTTTTTAACACAGAATTAGCAAATACACAAAAGTAAGAACTGTTTTTCTCCTCAATCTCTTGGGGAAATTTAGTTGATGCAACCTCTGTTGAAGTCAGGAGATTTGTGGAATATTTCAAAGATTTTATAGGGCTGAATTTGTTCAGGCAAGAGGGTTGAACGAATCTCATTTTCACACATTAATCCAAAAACACACATTTTTGAAGTATTTTAATGATTATATTTCAGGTTAAGTGTAGTTCCAGTGGTCTAGCACAAGCAGTAGTGCTGTTTTCTCTGTGTTCTAGAGGTTTCATTACTGTTTTAAGTTATTTATTTGAATCACAAATATAGGTTGCTGTGAAGGACATCAGACCTATGATTAAATGCCTTGTACCTTTAGTGTACATATATATTTGTGAATGTGATATGAGTTGGACACTAATGGCACCCAAGGCCATGAACCTTGTAGTGACTAGACAGGATGGAAGACAGCGTACAGTGTGTCAGGTTTCTGTCGCTGCTGGTGATCTGATGACTACAGGTGTCACTGAGAGCAAACCGACGCAGTTGGTGTGAAGCTCAGAGGATGAGAGAGAGTCAAAGTTAATTCATCTCAGATGGCGGTAGGAGGGCTCCCTCCAAATGCTGAATTGTAGCAATCAGCAGCTGTGAGATTACACTAGTCAGATAATACCCTGCCTCTTAAACAACCTGCTTCAAAACAATATCAAGACCAACTCAGGGTCCTTGGCTTTCCTATGAGATAAATTATGCACCACCTTTAAAAAATGTATTCCAATCACATCAGATCATTAATAGGTGCTGGCCTGTACTCGCTGCTTTCTTCTTTTTTTTTGTTTCTGTGTGGATTACCTAATTTCTTTTAAAATCGAATTCATTTTTCACTTCTTTTCTGAAAGCGCTAATGGCTCAGGGAGGTCGCTCAGCCGTGTTCGGTCTTTTGGGCAGTGGCCTTGCGTGAACTGTGGGTTTCAAATTGCGCTGTCGTGAAATCACAAACATTGCACTCTTATGCTGAGGGGCAGGACGGGTGATTTGGAAGACTAATGCCGATGTCAAAAGAGCTTTTGTTATTGCCACTGCTCAGCATTGATATTGATGTAGCTGGCGCAGCCTCCATTGGGTCTAGGCATAAAGCCGAGCAGAGCGGGGCTAATAGCGACTGCTCTGCACACACACTTCTACAGAGATAGAGATATGTCTGATAGCAAAATGTGTGATTATAGGCACAGCATGGCATCAATCATCCCAGACACTACAGTTACGTAAATCTCTCTGTGGAGCCACAGATGACCAGAAATCCTTCTGCTGGTTTCTGTGTTTCTGCCTTCCAGCTCATATACCAGATATTTCAAATTATTTATAGCAAATTAAAAGAATACCTACTGAGTGATTTCATAATGGCTCATGTGTTATTCATGAGCAAACCCGCCTTTTTTTGTCATTCTTTTTTAATACCCTAATGTCTGTCCTCCTTGTATTTGTCTCTGACCTCCAAAAATTTCTGCACTTGTTGCCATAGAAACATAATTTTCATCTCACTCGCGGGGCGTACAATGTAACTTCACTGAGAGAAAGCAAACGCACTCTCACACACTCGGGCAAAAAAAACATGATATAGAGCTTCAGGAGCAATGCTACGCTCACAGAAATGGATATAAAGGGATTACAACTGTGATGTTAAAGAATGAAAGGATTTCTGGCTAATAGACAAGGATGAGAGAGGAAGATGTAAGAGAGAGAGAGAGAGAGAGAGAGAGAGAGAGAGAGAGAGAGAGAGAGAGAGAGAGAATCAGATATGGCTGGAGTTATGAACAAGAGTAGAGTCGAGATGTTAGGGTAAAAGTAGATGGGTGGGTGGTTGAAGAGTTGGCACTGACTCAAGTGTGTGTGTCTATGTATGTGCATGTGTGTGCTTGCTAGCAGGATGTGTGTATGTGTGTGTGTGTGTGTGTGTGTGTGTGTGTGTGTGTGTGTGTGTGTGTGT
>JAOVVH010000043.1:10647406-10657722 GCA_028566435.1 Scorpiodoras heckelii
CAGTGTTTAAAAACTCCAGCAGCACTGCTGTGTCTGATCCACTCACACCAGTACAACACACACTAACACACCGCCACTACATCACTGTCACTGCAGTGTTGAGAATGATCCACCACCTAAATAGTATCTGATCTGTGCTGGTCCTCTGGGGGTCCTGACCACTGAACAACAGAATAAAGGGGACTAACAAAGTATGTAGAGAAACAGATGGACTACAGTCTATAGTTGTAGAACTAGCCCAGGAAATTCTCGCTGTGAGACGACAGTGCTACCCAAAAAGCAACTGTGCTGCCCAAATACATTACATTTAAATTTAAAACATTTGGCAGACACCCTTATCCAGCGTGACTTACATTTATCTCATTTATACAACTTGGGCACTTGCTCATGGGCCCAACAGGGACAGCTTGGTGGTGCTGGGACTTGAGCTCATGACCTTCCGACTAGTAGTCCAATGTCTTTGAGCCACCACTGCCCACAAATAATTATAAAGCTATCAGTATGTCAAATGATAGATTAAGAAGAAATGGGGAAAAGAAAAAGTTCTTCCTAAATGTTAAATTTACGGCAGGCAAAAAAAATCCCAGGTCCTATCTTAAGGCTTCCCTCCAAAATCACTCTTCCAAACACATGAACATCCGTTACCTTGAGAAGTCCACAAGAGAGAGCATTGGGGAGATGAGTGCAGAGGAATATTCAACTACCCCATGTCTCAATCACATGTAAGAAAATTTCTAACATTGTCGTAATGAACACGAACATGAATTTTGTCTGTACTTTCTCTGCCATTCTTGTGCAATTAGTTCAATATTTAGCAATATGTCTGTCCAAGCTTGAGTACACACAATGGGACAATGGGCAGAATATGTGCAAGTAGGCGTGTAGGTAGGGAGACCGGCAGGTAGGCCATCTAGTCATTTCATTCAGCTTTACTGCTGACTGCCACAGAGAACACATTTGTTATTGTTGTTCTTGTTCTTGTTTTTTATTTGTTCTTTTTTTATTGTTTTTATTGCATCTGATTTATTGATTGCTGTCAAGATATAAAATAAATCGCCTACCCTAGCTTTAAGACAGCTATATTTGTTGGTTATTCACAGCACATTTAGCTTTAAAGGCAGCTCCTTAAACCAAAGAATAGACCAGAGGACATTAATTGTACAAGATTTATATGCATGATAGAAGCAGTTTGTGTTACCCAATAGAAGTTTGCCATATCTCTCAGTAAAGAGTAAAGTTAGCTCAGCATAGAAGAAGAAATATAGTAGAAATATACTTGCTTCAGAAAACTTACTGCTGAAATTGATGTCTATCCAATCCCTTATCCACGCAAAGCTTCTGATTTGCAAACGTTATCATATTTATTCATTTGCTTGAAGATAAACCAAGAGAAAATTTGATTGTAAGCTGTTGGGCCCAGCGAGCCACCCAAATATCTTTAGTGTGTCTTGGCACAGATTCTACTATAAATCCCTGAAACTGTATTAACATGAATATAAGATGTTCTTCCATAAAATATTCTCTCAGTTGGTGTTTTGATAATAATGATGGTGGTGGAGAGTGCTGTCTAACATGTTGGTCCAAAATCCCTCAGGATAAGTGTGACTCCCTCTAAGGGGACAAGTGGAACCAATCCATTGCTGGAAAATGATACAGCACAACAGAGCTGCCAGTTTTTTCTTAGCTGTTTTGCTATCTGTCTGTATATATGAATAGGAATTGCCAATATATATAATAAGAATAAGAAAAGTTCTTGAACATAACCTTGTAGGACACCATAATAACAGTCTAGTTTATATGTAATGTTGGGTACTGTGGAGTTAGGATTACTTCATGTACTAAGTGATGCAATGCAGTGCCATTAGAGAGAAGGCAACTTGCTTCTGTGCAGTCATGGAGGAAAGATACATGCAGTACAAGATAACCAGGAATAGCTCACACATATGTATGTGTGGTGTTAAGCCTATTGGCCACATCATGTGCTTTAAAGACCACACATGATGCTTATGCAAACAGCCATTACATTTTTTTTCTTTAGATGTCTGCCCACTACTAAGCCAACTAACACCATAGAGAGTCATTTTATAAATGTTCTTTAAATAGATATCCAAAATGAGACCAATTAATTCAACACAAATCCAATTCATGATGTGTATGGCAATTAGCCAATCATGTAGACCTATCAGACAGTTAATATTAGACTGATCATGTTGATTTGTGGGGGTTCTCCAGTTCCCCTTCAGAGAACCACTGATTATACAGATGGATTGGTTTCTCACCCATCTGTATATATAATTAAGAATAGTTAATCAATAATAAGAGTGATCCTAGAACGGAGCCTTGTAGAACACCATCATTTTTTTGTATCAAGTTATTTATAGGCTGTGTGTAATGGCTATTGTGGAGTCTCATATCTCGTATCTCATCTCTAATAAGTAATGCAATGCAATAACCTTAAAGAAAGGCCGACTCAGAAGTCAGTTGCATTCCATGGCAACCCTGAATAGGATAAAACAGTTGCTAAAGACAAATGAATATACAGTTGTATGCAAACATTTGGGCACCCCTCAACAAATTACATATTTAGTTGAATTTGAAGTGACACAACATCTGCAGCAAAATATTCTTGAATAACACATATTCAGCACGTATCAGTACACCGTCACTTTATATTTGATGAACTTATGAAACAATGGAATGTGCAAATGTTTACACACCCTACTAAATCAGTACTTAGTAACACATATTACACTTTGCAAGTGCTTCTTGTAGCTAGCTTGGATGCCTTCAGTGTTGGATGAGCTACCAGTTACTCCACATTTAATGAAGCCTCGCTGCACTGAAGCTAGACAAATGTAGCAAGATAAGCTACACCAAATAAGGCAAAAGTTGTTTATGGCATCAGAAGCTCCTTTTTCACCCAACTTCATGCCAAGCCAATGCTATCTCAGGGATCAACAAAACTGTCAATATAACAGTTAGTTTTATTTCAGACAGCAGCAGGAAGATCTGCTGTTTCTGAGCTTCAGAAATGCTCAGGAAAATTTAGAAGACACTACTGTCCGATGCTACTGAGAAATGTAGTTAAACTAGTAAAGCCACTAAATTTAGTGACACAACTGCCCAACAGTGGGTGCTTTCTATTCTTAATAACTTCTCCCACACTGTTCTTTTTGTTTGTTCTTCAGCCATACCTTGGAGTCCACTGAGTTTCATTTTAATTTCATCCTTCAACAGCACTTGTTTCCAAAATGCCTCTGACTTATCTATTGTTTCGCCTACATCAGACGTTCAGTTTAGTTATGAGTTCTGATGACACTTCCATGCAGATCATATTTGTGTAAGCAATGCTGCACAGTAGACCAGTGTACCACTACTCCTGTGAGACCTAACCCCTCCTGAAGGTCTTTGCTTTCATTTAGGGGCTTTGCTTTGCCTTTCTGACCAGCACACAAGCAGTTCTACCTGAAACCTTTTTTTTTTTTCGTTTTCCAGATCTTGCTTTGACTGCCACATTTCTCCTTAACCGCCATTTCATGCTGACATTTCCGACAGTGGTAATTGCATGCTAGAAGTGCTTTTTATATCTTTTTTTTATAGCATTTCTCTGTTTTGTAGGCATCATTTACCGATACTCAGTCAGCTTCTCAGAGGAAAACCATGGTCGTTGAGTGTTAGAAGAGACAGAAAATTGTGCTCTGGAATTGCTAACAATTCTTGACTTGCAAAACAAGTCCTAATGAGTCAATTACGTTCCGAGACTTTACAGGTGGAAGGGTGTCTAAACTTTTGAACGTGCCAGAGTTACCATTTCACTTTTAAAATAAAATATGAAGTAACTGTGCATTATTATTATTATTATTATTATTATTATTTGCAGGGAGATGTTTGTTTTTAGAAATAGTTTGCTGCACATGTTGTTTATATCTTTTCACTTCAAAAATCACGAGAACATGTAATTTGGCTAGGGGCGCCCAAACCTCTGCATACAACCCTAGTTTTCTCAAGTAGGCCTATGAAATCAGAGACATTCATCTTCAATTCTTGGCAACATAAACAGTGTTTTCATTTCTTAAAATGAATCATTCTCAAACTTGCTTCATAAACTATATCTTTTCAACCACACACTTTTAATGAATACGTTTAAAATTCTTAAAACTATGCTAATGAAGGTTACGTTCAGCAGTGTCATGAACAGGCTTTAGGATTTCCAACAATGACACTTTTTATTTGAATGTGAATTCTAGAGAACAAAAGACTCGCACCAAGCAACAAAGCATTCCAGTTTATATCTGTGAGTTTTATAGCTCACACTTCTGAGAGCCAAATCCATTTAAATACACACTGAACACACAACCCAAGCATACCTCCACTAACTCAACCTCACAGCTGATCTCACCAATATAGCCTTTCCTGTTTGAGAGAATATTAAGTGGAAATGGAAACATGCTCTTAGCTCACTGCATTAGTCCTCACCACACTGCATTAGTAACACAGTCATCAGAATGCCCTAGTTACAATTAAGCAATGTTTAACAATGTAGGAACACCAATTCAGCAAAATGCAAATGCATTTTGTATAAAAGTATGCAGTCTTACAGAAGCACTTGTGTCGTACAAACATAGTTTGTGGTAAATAACTAACATGCTATGAATCGGTCATCAGACTAAAACATACCTTTAAACAAGGTGATTTTAAGACCCATAATTTGATAAAGGAGGGAAACATAAGTGCAATTTAAAAAAAAAAAAAAAAAAAAAAAAAAAAAAAACAATCCCAATTGGCATAACATGAATGTTTGTGAAGATGCCAACTGCAACCACAAGGTACCTAAATCACCATATCATCTAATTGAAAATGTGAATTTTGTGCTATTAACACTGAAAGGTGCAGCGTGTAAATTTTATTAATGTGTCTAGGAAGAAAAAATCATACAATTTCAAATATACTTTTGAAAAACTAAGATTCCCAATATTACCATGCAACAAATCTGGGTCATTTCATTTTTTTAGGCTTCTGTTTACAAATTTCTGGCCCAGAAATGAACCAAGCAGCCAAAGCAGAGCTGCTCAATTATTTCCATTTCCCTTTAAAGGCTTCCTGCATGCACAGTTTCCATTATGGGAAAGGAATCAGTGGGGAATTGGGAAGGATTGCCAGTGTTTTAACTGCAATTACAAAGCAGAGGGCTTGAAAGATTACCAACTGCTCCTCTAATTCAACCTCAGAGTGAAAACTGTTCAAGACCAACACCAGAGTGTGAACTGTTCAGTTCCAACATAATCATTTAATGCTAAATTAGTTTTCTGCATGTGTTAATATAAATTAGAGTGCTGATGAAGTGTAAAAGGACTCGCTGATGTATGTTACAGGTACGACCACTCTGTAATCCTGGACAATTAGCAAAGCCAGGTAGAAATGTTTCTCAACATATGCAGAAGATTGATTTTTGTTTGCAATGACAGAGAAGTCCTCGTGTCTCCTCTCTAGAATGGAAAAAAAACGCAAAATACTGAAAGACTCAAACTAGCCAAATTAAACAAGCCTATTAGTAGCAGTAAAGCAGGAAGGAATCTTGGTCCCCAGCAGTGAAAGGAAAAGAAGTTTTATGAAATTTTTGGTTGGTCCACCAGTCTTCTCCTCTTTGAAGACTCTCCTGAAGTGCACCCATCCTGCATCATTTGCTGTCCAGATCTTCTTAGCCCTGTTTCTGCTTCTTCAGGTAACGTGCACGCTGAGACAGGCCCATGTTCATGATATGCTTGCTAAGCAGTTGTGCAGGAAGTAGAGAAGTGGTCACCCAACCCTGCAGAGATTAAAACATGAGGCTAATATCGAAATTCAAGATTCGAATCGTTGTCAGATTTATCATCAATGAACTTCTTAGTTAGCATATTCTCATGGATGCTGCATGACAAATAAAAGATGAATAATGCCAAAAAGAATAGACACAGTGAAAAAAACTTTCACATAATCATCTAGAGAGACTGTGCAGGATGCTGGGCCATATTGAAACAAAATAACAACGTGGCATAAAAAAGGACATAAAAATACAATAAAAGTAGTCTTGGACAAATTTATACACAGTGAGGTAACAGAAAGCTGAAATATCCTGAACTTAAATACACTTCCTGTCTTCCTGATAATTACAAGACTAGGAATTTGTTCTTCCTTGATTTGAGAAAAACAGTTCAGTGCAACATGGTTCAGTCCACAGTGACGGCGTCTTAAGAAGACACTGAACTCAAGATTGTGAACTTGTGAAGGTTAGGTCAGGTTCTCACCATGATGGCATGAGGCAGATAGCCGTTCGTTTGACTCTGAAGGCCTACGGTGTTCAGCTGCGCCGCCACGTAGCGCTCCGGAGTGGGAATGTCCAGAGATGCTCGCTTGATCTTACTCAGCTTGGTTGTCACATAGAAGGGCAATATGCTCTAGATTGGAGTGAACATTATAGGTTAATAACAAAAACAACTTCCTCTGATCTTCCCTGTGTTTGGTTTCTGGTGGATTTTCTGACTTTCTGTCCTCAATCTGATCAAACATCCCAGTTAGCTCTCCCCAATCAGATAACCGCTACCAAACAGGGATGGTGAAAGTGGACATGCTTCCTCTGGAATCAATCTTTTTGACCTGCTGATTATGTTGTGTCACAGGGCAGCAGAACACACTCAGAAGAAAGCCCTATCTGCCCTCTTCCACATACCAGAGCTCACAGACACCCACAATTGACTAGTGTCACTGTGACAGGGGAGAGAAAGTAGGCTCCTCCTAACCAGAGAGCACAAACTTCCTTTTTTTCCACAGTAGAGGAACACTTTTTGTCAGTCTGTAATTTATATATATATTTTTTGCATTCTTTCTCTTACCTGGATGATGACACCCTTGCTTCTGTACTCAGCATCCAGTCCACGAGAGAAGAAATCCACAAAAGCCTGATGAAAAGCAGGTGAAAGCAAATTTAATGTTTTAATTAATTCAAATTCTAAAAATAAAAAAAGATAAGCAAATGATTTCTTGACAACTTCTTAAAGTTTCCTGGAGAAAATTGTGAATTGTCATTAAACTGGGCACACTGCAGCAAAATAAGTTCAAGGAAATTAATGCTCGCATGATGCAGTAGCTGTGAGAGAAGGTGAAAAAGAGGGCCTTAA
Source organism: Scorpiodoras heckelii (assembly GCA_028566435.1). Lineage (NCBI taxonomy): Eukaryota > Metazoa > Chordata > Actinopteri > Siluriformes > Doradidae > Scorpiodoras > Scorpiodoras heckelii. Next base: position 10,654,561 of record JAOVVH010000043.1, read on the forward strand.
TGAACAGAAGAGACGCATAAAATCTTTAAAAGTCAAGGGATAAACTTAAGATTTGCACAAAAAAGCTGTGTAAGCCCTATCCATTATAGCTCATTTTTCTTTTTGTCCTTTGTTCATTTCCTTACTCCATCCATCGGCAGTAAATCGTAGTGTTCAGTAGACCTGACGACTGCAGGTGACAAACTGCTGCTGTTCATTGCTCTGCGAGAGAGCATTTGTCCACAAAAAGGCCAGTGGGGACAGCCTCAATGACATCACGCACTGCGCGTGTGTTGCTAAGATACACTGAAGTAGGAGACAGTCTGGCCAGCTTTGACTACTGCACACATACTGTGTGATATATAGCACTGACAGCGTTTAAAGTCAGCCAAAACTTGATTTGAAGGCTGCAGACTATTTTCGTGATCATGGTGCACACGAAAATACAACGCATGAATACATTTGAATAAATACATATTCAAGAGATGTGTCTGCTGCTGAGGCATCCAATCAAATCAGCTCTCATTTTTCTTCCTGTAAGAACCGAGTGTGCACTGTGCAGCACAGTTACTTACATAATGACATATGATTACCCATAATTGACAGATTTCTATATTGACTTTTCAGCTGCCTGACACAACTTATAGCATATTTGTCCTGTTTTAATAGGTCTAAAATACCAGTATCAGGCTTGATTGAAAGGCATAAAAAGAGAAACTGTACAGAGGTTCAACAATGAACAGACTGAATGACAGCACATCAATCATAATAGTCACCAGTTAAAAAAAAAGGATGTGTTTCTGCTTGGCATGGTTTCCTGATAAAACACTATAAAATAAAAAATTAAATAAAAATCATAGTATATTATGCATCCAGGCCAATTAAAAGAGAATTACAGGCAAGGACTTACTAAAAATATTTTTTAAAAATTAATAAATATAAATTAATTCATTAATCAAAACGTTGAAAGATGATTTTCTCTCAAAACATCCTTTTTCCACATCTGTTCTACATACATACAAGTCACTACATATTGCAGGAGAATTAAAATCCCATGCCAAATAGCCCATTTACATAATCAGTTTCAGTCTCCAACGGTAGAAAACAATTTCCCATTTTAAGATGTTTAGAATTTTATTTACATAGACGTACTTTATGTAACGTAATTTAATGCATTGTACATTTACAGGAGATTTTTTACATTTGAAAGCTAACATATATTTTTGAACCTTTGTCACATTAAAATGTATAAATTTTGCTCTTGTGTATTTAAAACATTTATATTTTTACTTACATTTTCTTTGTTTTGAACTTGCTGAGGGTAAGATGTTTTTTTTTTAAATAATCAGAAACTTAAATTTACAAATATTAGGTCAAATACGAATCAGTCAGGATTCCCAGGGAAAAGCAGATGTTTTCATAGATGTCAAATATTGGTGTTAATTGGCTTTTAGTAGCCACAACTCGGCTGTTTGTTATATTCTAGATAAAATAATGAACTCCGCTGTGTTTAGTTACTATTTATGTGGCCTAACCTATTTATGTTGGGGTGATGTACATAGTGAACATTCAAAAAAAAAAAAAAAGTTGTAAGAAATGGGTCAGAATTATTATGGCTGTATATGAGGTCTGGAAAATGTCATATATAAGGGGTGCACATGCATTTTTGGACCAAAATAGTTTTTTTAAGGTATCAACCTTGCACAAACAGAAAAAACTGCATTTTACTTAAACACCACACTAAAACCACTGCAGTGACACTTTTCAAATTAATTCTCCCAAAAGAATTTGACCCTAAAAACAAATACAAACTATTAGATAAAATATCTGATGACCTTGCATACATTTCTCTGGGTGCTGATGATGAATATGATGAGGCTTTGAGTCAAGATCTGCACCACTGCACCCTGCTGGTTTGATAAGGCAGATCTGAGCACTTGTCTCGGTCACTGCTGTGCCGTTTCAGGTCCCTCTGCTCACACACACTTGGTTTAACTCAAAAATGGTTTCTTAATTATTGAGATGAATTAAATAATTGAATTAGTTAAAAGTTGGAAATTGAATTAAGTTTTGTAGAGCACACAAAGTGTAAAATGTTAAGCACTGAGCTGTGAGTCTGAAGGATTCTCCACGGCCTTCATGGTTAGTTAAGCTACAGACTGTTTGGGATCGGAGACAGGGGAGGTGGAGGTGCAAAGTAAATTCGAAATGGCTTTATTTTTATACACCACTCCACATAAAGATTGAAAAATCAAACACCAATTCGCTAGAAATTGTCTGTTATATTTTTCTCCTCACAGGGCTTGTGAAGCGGGTGTGTTTGGCAGACTGGAGCAGGAGAGGAAGTAACGGAGAGAACTTGCCTTTGAGGACGAGTAGAGAGTGAGGAGTGGAACAGGATACATGCCGCTCGCAGAGGCGACGTTCAGGATAACTCCTTTGGACCTGGAATAAAACATGGCACACAGCAGAGATTTGCAGTCTGTGCGATTCAGCTTATATTCATGCATTTTTTATTACCATCAGCGCTCTCTGATTAGTGAGCTTTCCTTTTTCCTAACAGGAGAAACGTGCAGCACAGAAAGGGGTCAGGAAACTCCATTAGAATCATTCTAACATTTTAATAACTCAGCTTTTTATTATGCTTTACTAACAATTTCTCACTTTTTTTATTAATTAGTCAGCTTCCGAAATCTTGAAAAGGTTTAGGGCTATACAGAGCAGGTTTTTAATAATTGCTCAGTCTAACCTGTGCTTATGCACACAGCAGCTCAGCACTCTCTTGTGGTAACACAATGGACCAACAGCAAGTTATATTTTACCTCAACCAACATAATTTTTTTATTAGATTCCCACAAGTCTTCCAAAAGCCAAATCACACGTCATCCCTATGTGGCCTAAAAGTAGCCAAGTGCACATATCTTATACTTCCTGTCAGAATTTAGTGATAAATTCTATGCTATTCTGTCCTCACTGTCAGCACAGTATTGAATACTACAGTATTGGGCAAATTTAAAAAAATAAAACATTGTTCTGTGTTTTACTACAAAATCAATAAAAACTTCATTTGAATGAAAACAAACAATAAAAAAAAATGGTGTATTATCTATATGTACAGGGGTTAGACAATGAAACTGAAACACCTGTCATTTTAGTGTGGGAGGTTTCATGGCTAAATTGGAC
>JAOVVH010000043.1:10670882-10682969 GCA_028566435.1 Scorpiodoras heckelii
TGTGAGTGTTTGGATAAAAGTGGGTATTTTGAGTTTGGGTTTTTGGTGATGAATTATTTGTAATATCTGTTTACTTATTTTTGTGCCTGGGCCCCTTTTAAAAAGCTTTACAGCTTCGTAGGGTGTCCCATTTCACATAATGTAAATGCAAAATGTTAATGTTTTTACATTTGTTTATTCAACAGATATGATATTGATATGATAACAGACTGCATAAATGCAGGGGTTGAAGTATTTGGTGCTAATTGTGTTAGTGGACTGGTGTCACTTCATTCATAAATGATTTAAGAATTCAAAACGAATTGTTGTCATAGTTAAACCAGCACAGGGCACAGACGCACTTTTTGCCTCATGAAACCACAAAGGGTGGGTGATCTGACCAACGATCACAATTCTCAGATTTTATATCCATTATTATATATTTCAGGACACCACACCTAGTCTAGTCCTCCTTATTACTACTGTTTATGCCTGACAAAACCTTAAAATACACTGAAGTACCAGAAAAACTGGTACTATGCAAAATACATAGCAACACCACCTATGCACATCACTGGTTGAATCCGGCAGTGCACATATAAAGCGACAGACATCTACGGAAGCTTCTAGAGCTGTTTCGGCAGTGAGAATGGCAAGTTGTCACGATTTCATGATTTTCAACGCGGATTAATTGTTGGAGCTCATGAGACGTTTCACAGCATTTCAGAGGCAGAAAGTACAGCTCGGATTTTCACACATGACCATTTCAGGGGTGTACTGTGACTATAACAATTCTGGCAAAACCTCAAAGTTATGACAGCAATGCTGGGACCTCAACAAACATCAGCATGAGGACTGTGCAACGTTCCGTCCAAGAGCCCATGGGGGACCCACCAAGCATTAACTGCTGTACCAGTTATTCTGGTACCTCAGCGTATTTCAAATATTGAACAGTTGTTATAAAAGTCTATTTCAGACACTTGCTGTGACACTGATCGTGTTTCAATCAAATCCAAAATCTAATCTGCAGGTTGCAATGATAATAACATAAATTCTACAAACATTCATTTACATGTTCTTGAGATATCAGGCAAATAATTTCTCAGATGGACACAGACAAACAGATGGACCCTCTAGTAGCATAAAAACATCTAATAATGAAAAAAAGTTCTTTTTTTTATTATTTATTATTTACAATTTTAAAGATATAAAATTGTAAAATTGCATCTGCTACTTCCAGTTTGTTTATAATGATAAATGCATTTTAAATATTTTATTTAAAAACATTGAAGTTATCATGATGTCCACAATGACTCAGAAAAGTGTAACTGCCATACTTCTATTATATCGACATGTCGCTTGGCCCTGTGCCCCAATGTGAGAATAATGTTGCTTCATTTTACTGGTTCATTTTATAATAGTTTTTATTTTATTGTCATATTTGATTGGTTCACTTTTATTTTCCCAATCCATGCAATAAAAAATAAACAATAAAAAAGCATGGTGTAATAGTACATCCTCAGATTGTTTGCTGAATCCAAAGTAAAGAGTAAACAGACCCAGAATCGCCACCAATGCAGGAAAAATGCAACCTACAACAGCTCTAGGCAATGAAAATAAAATTATTGCACAATCAGTTTCAAATCAAGTATATCAAGTACAAAGAAAGGAGGAGTCTAGCCAACTCCAGCATGATCTCTGAAGAGTGAGGACGCCCTCTCTCAGTGCACATCGCTGCTGCTGCTGCTGCCGCTGCAAAATAGTCTGAGGTCTAAAAAAAAAAGCAGGAGATTAAAAATACCAGGCAGGCACTGCAGCCTCGTCTGGAACGGCTGCAGCGCTTGAATACCAACGAGGCTCAGCATCATATGCTGCACATCTTCCCGTTGCTTGTGCACAGAATGCAGCCCGGGTATCGCCTCCCACATCAGCTGCAAACGGGTATCCCGCTGCATCTACGCAGGCTTTACTGCTACTGCAGCAAAACATGCAGTGCATACTGACTGACGGGGACCGTTAAGAGGGATGAAGATGTGCCAGGCAAGGCAAGAGCAGTGTATATTCATTGCCCATTCACCAAGAAATGCAACACTGAATGAATCTATTTTTGCAGTCACTGCCCTCACTGTCCACTAATGCATGAACGATTCCAGCCAATTTCACAAAGGATAGTGGTGTGACAAATATAGCCTCATCGCCAGGGTGAAAAAAAGTCCCTATAAACCCTAACAAAAACTTATGGGGGGTGGGGGCTGCCATCCTTCGCTGTCCCTGTATGTATGCCGTGTTATGTAATGGAGGGAGCTCTTCATTGGATGCCGCGGCCAAGACTTCAAAGGGTCCCCTGGGCCTTGGCTTACACTAACATTCTGCTTTAAATAGCATGGGATGCCACGTGCCTCTCTCAATGCCTTTATTCGCTTCACATCAACTGTGATCTTCAAAAGCAGGGGTTTAAAATTGGCTGCTCTAAAAATAGCTTGAGATGCATTCAAGTTTTCCCCTGAGGCGAGGTATTTTCAGAAAGGAGGGGGGACAGAACCATGTGAATGTCTTCTGAGCTCAAGTATGCAGTACGGTAATACTGCATCAGTTCCTAAATATCTATTAATGAAGCATTCACAAGATCTTGCAAGGGAACTTGGTAATAGACACAAAATGAGTGCATGCTCTTAATACGAGATCTGTTTATAAAATAGACCATAAATGAAAAATAGGCAGAAGATCTCAATGAAAAGGCATTTTAATCTAAACAAAAATTTTGCAAAACAAGGGGAATACAACCATTTCAGCATCACCCCATGAATGAAAGTGTAGACCCAAGAAAATATTCAAGACTACTTTGAGATCACTTTATACGTTTAAGGTGCCCTTTTTTGATCTGAAACAAGTAAACTATGGTGTACGACAAGGATCTGTCTTAGGTCCCTTTATGTTTTCTTTGTACATGTTGAGTTTCTATACTGAAAAATCTGCAAAAAAAGAAAAGCCCTCCATCAGCGGTGTAAGCAAAGTCCATCAATGTGCACTTTGCTTGCATAGCTGATTAATTACTCTTGTCAAACATTTTATACCATGCAAAGTTTTTTCTTAACTTTTCTACATATAAGTTATATAAACTGATCAGCCATAACATTAAAACCATTGACAGGTGGCACCTGTCAAGGAGTAGGATGTGTTAGGCAGCAAGTGAACAGTCAGTTCTTGAAGTTGATGTGTTGGAAGCAGGGAAAATGGGCAAATGTAAGGATCTGAGTGACTGTGACTAAGGCCAAACTATGATGGCTAGACGACCAGATCAGAGCATCTCCAAAATAGCAGATCTTGTGGGGTGTTCCTGGTATGCAGTGGTTAGTACCTACCAAAAGTGGTCCAAGGAAGGACAACTGGTGAACCAGCGGCAGTGTCATAGACGCCTAAGGCTCAGTGATGTGAATGGGAAGTGAAGGCTAGCCTGTCTGGTCTGATCTGACAGAAAAGGTACTGTAGCACAGGCTGCTGAAAAAGTTCATGCTGGTTATGATAGAAAGGTATTAGAAGACATGGTGCATCACAGTGTGCTGCGTATGGGGCTGTGTAACAGCAGACTGGTCAGAGTGCCCATCCTGACCCCTGTCCACCACCTACAATGGGCACATATCAGAACTGAACAATGGAGCATTGGAAAAAGGTGGCCTGGTCTGATAAATCATATTTTCTTTCACATCATGTGGATGGCTGGGTGTGTGTGCGCGTCGCTTACCTGGGGAAATGATGTCACCAGGATGCACTATGGGAAGAAGGCAAGCCAGCGGAAGCAGTGTGATGCTCCGGGCAAGGTTCTGCTGGGAAACCTTGAGTCCTGGCATTCATGTGGATGTTACTCTGACATGTATCGCCTTCCTAAATATTGATGTAAACCAAGTACACCCCTTAATGGTAACAGCATATCCCTAATGGCAGTGCCCTCTTTCACCAGGATGATGCACCCTGCCACACTGCAAAAATTGTTCAGGAATGGTTTGTTCAGGAACATGTTGCCTTGGCCTCCAAATTCCCCAGATCACAATCCAACTGAGCATGTGTAGGATGTGCCGGACAAAAAAGTCAGATCCATGGAGGCCCTACCTCACATCTTACAGGACATAGAGGATCTGCTGCTAATGACTTGGTGCCATATACCACAGCATGCCTTCAGAGGTCTTATGGAGTGCATGCCTTGATGGGACAGAGCTGTTCTGGTGGCAGAAGGGGGACCTACACAATATTAGGCAGGTGGTTTTAATGTTATGGCTGATCTGTGTATATACAATCACGCATTTTGCATTTCTTTTTGGCAGGTTCACAGCGCCACACAGAGGAATACAATGCAGTTGAGCTGATTGCATTTTAAGGTGCTTTGTTTTCAATTCTGACATGAATTTTAGTGATATCAAATCAATGTAATGGATCTTTCACTTTTCATTTTGGCACTTTTTCTGCATGCCAGTGTTTAAATGCAATCTCATGTGCATTGTATTTCACTGAGGTGACGACTTCATGGCATTTTGTATTTAATTGTGACACGTATTCAGCATTGTGTATTGTTTTTCATTAAAGAGGTCAAGCGATGTGAAAAACAATGTAATATTGGTTTTGCTTTTCATTTTGGCACGTATTCTGCATGTCGCTATGGAAAAACAATACATTGTGTGCATTGCATTTCACGTTTTGGCACTGCGGCGATTGCTTTTCAATTTGGCACGAATTCCTCTCCATAATATGCACAGTGGATATAAAAAGTCTACACTGTTAAATGGGAAGGTTTTTGTGATGTAAAAACCAGAACTTTTTCAATCTTTAATGTGACCTATAATGTGTATAATTCAACTGAGAACAAACTGAAATCCTTTAGGAGGAAAAATAAAACTCTTACAATAATGTGGTTGCATAAATCACAAAACCTTTGAATTTTAACAGAGGTGTGTATATATAGATATCTATCTATCTGTCTATATAGAAAGTCAGAGTCAACTTTATCGTCATTCAGACTATACATAAAGGGGTGCACAGCTGAACAAGATTGCATTCCTCCAAGCTCCGATGTGCAAAATATAACATAAAAGCAAGTGCGCATATGACAACTGGTTTATGGCCAATTGCATAGAGAATATCAATGACAGGATGACCAGACTGCCTCCAATTAGTCCAAAGACTGAATCCAGAAAATCAAGAAGCCCTTGGACCCATAAAATTGCTCCAGGATATAACCAAGATCCAGGAAGCGATGGCAAGATAATGCATGCATTTATAACCTCTAGAGTAGCTTGCTGTAATCCCATTCTTGCCCTGCCATAACCATCAACTAGCCATGTGCCAATCAATCCAAATTACTGCCAAAATTGTAACAAGAAATACATATTAGCCCAAATCCTTTCTTGTGTATATTGGTTACCTGTTGAACAGGATATGATGTTTAGTTTTGATATAGTTCAACATGGTTTAGCCCTCCAGTACATTTCAGCATCTTATATAATCCATATTGCTCTCTATGGTCCCTAAAGGCAGGTATGCTCTTTCTCATCACAGAAGACAGTAGTCCACATAGCTTTTAAACTTTAAAATAGCTTTTCCACCAATTTTCAGGATACTCGCACATACATGGGTTAAAAAACTGTGTTTAAGCAAGAAGATGGTGACTTCCTGTAGAAAGAGGGGTAGAATTAGTGGACCAAGGGCATACAGAGGTTTGTTAATATGAACATTATTCCTGGTTTTGTCTCAGATTCCTCCAGGTTCTCAGATTTCCTAACAAAACCATGCTGGTAGCTAAAATTATTATGTGTGACTGGGTCACTGTGATGGAATGGCGTGAATTCCCATCCAGTGTTCTCAGGACAGACTCCAGATCCACTGCCAACCTAACCAAAGTGATTACCGAAGACAAATAAATGAATGAAAGAGATAATGGTGCTGTCTCCACTCTATTCATATGAGTCTCTTCAGTTTGTTAACAGTAGAATGGTCTTGGGACACTTTAATAAGTCAGAAAGCAGAAAACCAATAAAGAAAATGTCTAAATCCCGTCAATCTTTTACGCCAACAGTTGAGGACTATGAAGCCTACTGTTAATTTGTGCAGTTTGCGCCTAGTAATTAAGGCTTCTAATGACAATACCGAGAGCAAGGAGGAGAGCAAAAGGCAGAGAGCAAGGAGTGACTGTGTATTCATGCAGGGACAGCAGGGAAGAAGCACACACTGTTTTATGACTGGGAGGACAGATGGAGAAAAGAGCAGCTCAGCTGAATGGGACTATATGCACGAACAGGGAGCTGGGGCACGTGGCAACGAGGGTGCACATCACTGGAGATATAAACACACGCAAGGATCCTCGTGGCCAATCACATCACTGCCTTCAACCAACCAATTATAGGCTGCAATTTCAGACACCTTCATTCACAAAAGTGGAAACATGAACAGAAAAGGGAATTCACACATAAAGGGAAAGTGTCAAAAAAGTGCCAGGAATAGCTGTTGTTTTTTTTTTTTTTTACTAAATGTGTGAAACCACTGCTCACTTACTGACTTTCACATGTGCTACTCAAACCGACAGGCAGGGGTCTCTATGTACAGGCCATGTTTTAAAAAAGCAAGACCATAATGCATGCACGGGTCAGCTGGACAAACAGCATGATATTTTTCAACAACAACACACTGTGACCAAATTTCACTTTTTCTTTAAGATCTCACAGGTCACTTGTCTTTAAGATACAGTATAATTGGCATAAAGTGCAATTGAAATAGATCATCATATACAAATTCCATGTCCAGAAATGTTGGTACACTTTCTAAAAATGCAATAAAACCTGAAATCTGTCATTTGTTAATTCAGGTGAACCTTTATTTAACAGACCAAAAGACATAGAAAAGATTTTCAGTGTTTTCAGAGACAAACCTGATTCTGTTGGTTAAATATAAATATATTTAGAAATTGATGGCTGCAACACACAAAAAAAAGGTTGGGACAGAGGTAAAATAAGACCAAAAAGGTTATACAAGTAACACTAGAAGGTTAACAATTAGCAGTTTAACTGCCGATGAGGTAATCAAGATTGAGTATAAAAAGAGAATCCACCAATGGCTTAGTCTTTGCAAACAAGGACGGGCAAATGCCATAAAACTGAAATCTGTAGTTTGGTAACTCCGTTGAACCTTTATTTAACAGACAAAATAACAGAAAAGATTTTCAGTGTTTTCAATGATGAGAAAAAATATATTTTTAAATATAAACAAATTTAGAAATTGATGCCTGCAGCACACTCAAAAAAGTTGGGACAGAGGTAAAATAAGACAAGTAATACAAGTAAAACTTTTCTGGAAGGTTCCACAATTAGCAGTTTAACTGATAACAGATGAGATCATCAAGATTGAGTATCCACCAAAGGCTTAGTCTTTGCAAGCAAGGCTGGGTCGCTTTGTGCCAAACTTCATGAGAGAACTGTCAGTCAGGTCAAATATAATGTTTATCAGCACAAGAATTTAGGTCTTTCACCATCTACAGTTCATAATATCATGAAAAGATTCAGGGAGTCGGGGCAAATCTCGGTGTGTAAAGACCAAAGGGCAGACACCGCTGATGAATGTGCGTGACCATCAAGCCCACAGGTGGTATTGTTTGAGAAACCGCCATGCTACCATGATGGACATAGCCACATGGGCTCGTACTTTGGAAAATCATTGTCACTTAACACAGTCCACCACTGCGTCAAGAAATGCAACCTGAAACTGTATTATGCAAAGAGGAAGCCATATAATTAATTTTGAGCAGAAACCCAGGTGAGTTCTCTGGGCCCGAAGTCATCTGAGATGGATCAAATGACAGTACAAACGTGTTCTGTGGTCAGACGAATCCATATTTCAGCTTGTTTTTGGAAAAAACTGACATGAGATTTTATGTGATGATGAAAAAGACCATCCAGACTGTTACCAGTGAAAAGTGCAAAAACCAGCATCTATGATGGCATGGGGGTGCATCAGTCTACATATATGTAAAGGTACCATTGAGGCAGAGTGTTACATTGGTATTCTGGGAAACATATGCTGCTGTCAAGACAACATCTTTCCCAAGGAACCCTATGTCCATTTCAGCAGGATAATGCCAGGCCTCATTCTGCCCGAGTTACAACAGTGTGGCTTGACAGGACTGCCTGCAATCCAGATCTGTCTCCTATTGAAAATATATGGGGCATCATGAAGAGGAGAATCAGACAACAGTGACCATGGACTGTTGCTCAGGTGAAGTCTTGTACACAGCAAGAACGGGTAAAAATTCCACTTGCAAAGCTGCAACACTTAGTATCTTCAATTCCCAAATGATTAAAAAGTATAATTAAAAAAAGAAAAGGTCATGTGACCCAGTGGTAAACACGCCTCTGTCACAACTTTTTTTTGAGTGTGATGCAACTATCAATTTCTAAATGTTTGTTTAACAAATAGAATCAAGTTCACCACTGAAAACACTGAAAATGTTTTCCTTGTTCTTTTGTCTATTAAATAAAGCTTCAAGTGAATTAACAAATGACACATTTCAGATTTTATTGCATCTTAAGAAAGTGTCCCAACTTTTCTGTAAATGGTGTTTGTCATGTTTTAATATTACATCAGACTGTGTATGAATGTTTCCATGACAGAAGTGTTGATTTCACATATATTGCAAAACAACCACTGTTTGTGCCGTGTCCATTGTGTAAAGTCCAGCAGTCCCATATAATCGACGCAGACTTTCTCCAGGCACCAGCTCCTCTGTGTCTTCAGCCATGCTGCTAAACAAAACAAGGAAGAAACTAGGAAGAAAGCTGAGGAACATTGTTATTACTGGCTTGTTTGTTTGTCTGTCAAGGAGAATGCAAGCCAAACTAGTGAATAAAGTCTGGTTCAAAGAGCAAGCTAGGGACCGTTTTCAGTGCAACTGACAAAAATGCGTTTACTCACAAACTCATTACAGAAACATTTGAATTGTTCACACACTAAAGAAAATCATCATATCACTCAACCGTACTGTCGCTCCACACAGATATCACAATATAATTTCTTTACATTCATCTCTGATAAATTCTTCCTTAGTCGGGGTTGCAGGCTGCCGAGTTTTTCCTTTCACAGACCCCTCACCCCTGAACAGAATCACACCGCCGTCTCCAAAAACGAACTCACGTAATGCCTAATCAGATCTGCCCAATATTAGAGATGTTAGACAACAAGAAAGCACGAGAAACAATTTGCCTTCCTGACTGGGATCCACATTTTTAACCTTATAATAAAGGTCTGGCACTGTTTAGCCAATTTCGGAGTTCAAAAAGTGCTCTTTTTTGCGCCTTTACATTTCAGGGATCATCAGCAATAAACCTTGCAAATGATTCATAGGCAATCAAATGCAAATGAAATAAGTGGCCTTTAAATATATATGATATGATATATTTATGATATATGATGATACATCTCACTGTATCAGTCACTAATGACGTTACATTACAAGAATCTGATACATTTTAGTTTGAGTAATTCACCAGCGTCTGTCTGGGGTATGAAAGGGTCCGAGTTTGGAAACATGCTGTTGCTAAAGCTGAGGTGTTATTCAGATATGACAGGAGGCCATACAGTGAAACATGCTTGTACAGACAGCATTAATGATCGTTACACAACATAGCTGTCTCTGGCACCATGAAGCGGACTCTTGAACTTGAACCATGCTGAGAGGAGATCATGAGGTGGTGATCTTGCTGAAAGCCTGAACTCATGCAATCAGGTGATGACGATGATTCAGATTTCATCTATAGGATATGCAACATGCTTTTATTTGATTCCCAGCATTTTTGCTTTATAAACACTAGTTAGATTCTTTGATGATTCAGGTCAAGTTCTCATCTTGAAATGCTTTTCAGATTATGGCATCATCAACGTTGAAGACATTCAGGATGAACCAAAGGGAAGAAGAAATGTTGTTTGTTTGTTTGTTTGTTTGGACTGATTGTTTTCAGGATAAGACAGAAAAGCAGAAGCAGGCAAACTGGACTCTTTCCTAACTTGATGCAGACTCACAGCCAGCAGAACATGACAGCAAAACAGTGACTAAACCATATCAGTTGTGCTGTATATGATGTTGGGTTATGTATGTTTCAATACATCTGTTTACTAACCTGCCCATTTCCCAAGTTTGGAGGCTTTTATGAGGTCGCCGTTGCCCAGGACCCACACCCGGAGGCCGTTAAAGAGTCGGTACACAGTGCACACAGACACCCAGGCCACGGTCACAACGCCTACCCAGAATAAAGGCGCTTTAATCTGCTTCAAAATATCTGCAGCCTCCATAACGACAGCTTGCACGTCTGCGTCGACCTGAAAAACCTCCAGGTTTTAGCTAACCTCCGTTCACCGCACAATAAATCTACCAATCCTTCGGTTTAACTGTCAGGCTAGATCCCAAATACCTCTCTAGTCCCTATACATGTAAACTATAAGGTCTATGAAAGGAACTTGTTTTGTTCCCTACGTAGTGCACTATAAATCTGATATGAATTTGTTGTGGATTCAGCCAACAGACTTCACACGGTCTGACTTCCGCATTTATCGTCGCTTCATATGTGGCGTGGTGCTGATCTCGACCTCTGATTGGTTCCTGGTAGTGTCAATAAAACTGGAGTTTCGGAGACGGGTCTGTCCTGTAAGCTGTGGCTTGACAATTAAATGGACAGACAGACAGGCAGCCTCGCAAGCAAGCAAGGAGTCAATCAGTGGCTGTGAAAAAAGGTTTCTGTTCAAAAGTGACATTTAGTTTAGATTAGTTTGGCGAACAGCTTTCTGTTGGATTTATGTTTTCAGAAGCACTAAAACAGTGACTAGACAGACCTATGCAACATCATGGCCTGTGGCATGGAAACAGTGACTAATCTACAGTAAGTAATTAGTTAAGTGTAAAGTTCAATATCGTGAAATGAAATATATTTGGGGTTTTTTTTACTAGACAGCTTGTCATTTATTTTGAAAGTACTTTGAACATATGCATCACATATGATAATCAGAGTTTGAGGGAGGAAAAAACAAGCACTGAAAGTGTGATGTGTTTTCTTTGCATTAATTAAAAAAAAAAAAATTAGAACCTGCCCAAAAAACTGCCTATGTAAAAAATGTAAAAATTCACATCAAGTGCACACATGCATGCAACTCACTGTGTGGGTTGTAAATGAGTCTGTTGCTCTAAGAATAACCCTAAACCAAACCTTAAACCTACCCACTTGAAGAAATGTCTAATGTCTGTAGCATGTAAACGCTGTAGACTGTAGGAGGACCAGCAATGTGGACCTTTCCTTTTGGTTTTAATCTATATCTGTCATCGCAGGTATAAGAACAGGACGTAGCCATGTACAGCTCAACATGCTGAGAAAACTTTAAGCTTTCTCCGTGCTTAATGGCTCAGGGCATTTTTCACATGACAGAATTATGGTGTCATTTGCCAGGTTCAAAGCATTTGTCACTACTTGTAAAGAATTAAGTGTAAATATTTATCAGCTGAAAATATTATTTATTTAAAGGTGCAATAGTCAAAATTTCTACATCTTACTTACTTACTTATACAAATAACCTGGGAGATATTTAGGACATAATAAAAAAATATTGGTTCAAACCATAACTTGAGCACAAGTGGACTAATTGTGTGAGAAAAGCCATTTGGAAAACTGAATTCTAGCTTCCTGTGGCTTCCTGTCATTCATTTTATAGACACTATGGGCCAATGTAGATCCTGGGCAGAGATTTGTGAAGATTGTTGGGAATGGGGTGTTAATAAAAAAAATAATTAATTAATTAAAACAATAAACAATAATAATAATAATTATTATTATTATTATTATTATTCAAACATCAAACACACCTACACAACTGTTAGAAAGCTAATCCTCAAGTCAAGTGAGTTTTATTGTCATTTCAACCGTATACAGTGTGTACAGTACACAGTGAAATGAAACGATGTTCCTCCAGGACATATGGTGCTACATATAAGTAAGCAGTACTACATAACGTGCATGTGTGCAAACTAGTGCAAAACAGTGCAGGACAAACAGTGCAAACAGTACAGACATTACAAACTGTACAGACAGT
>JAOVVH010000043.1:10713974-10725697 GCA_028566435.1 Scorpiodoras heckelii
GGTTGATCGGTCACTCTAAATTGCCCGTAGGTGTGAATGTGTGCGTGCGTGAGTGTGTGTTGGCCATGCGATGGACTAGCGACCTGTCCGTGGTGTACCCCGCCTTCGCCCGATGACGCTGGGATTGGCTCCAGGCCCCGTGACCCTGACTAGCGGGATAAAGCGAAAGATAATGAACGAATGAATGAATGAATTAATTTAAAGAAGCAAGCTTCAGAACTGGGGAGTACAAATCAGTAGCCTGAACACGTGAGACAAGCAGATTACATGTCCAGGCAAGTAGTTTTTTTTGTGGACCAGCAGATTCAGTATATAGATCATATAATGTTCACCACTGTTATTTATCTCCTGCCCAACAACCAGAAGAATGTAAGAAAAATCTAAAATCAAATCAATGTCAATTAAAATTAGTGCACCTCAACTCCTTAAACTATAACACTAAACTATAACACTAGTCTTAACTATAATATATTTCATTTTTAGCCAAACTACTGCTTTAAGTGTTTCACACTAATGATTATATGATCCAGACTAAACACATGGTTTAGCTCATATGCTGAATTAAAGCCAATTCTGACACCACCCGAGCCCAACCATACCTTTTCCAAGACTTTGGCCAAGCGGGTTCCCACTTGCTCAAAGGACTGTGGCGAAAACTTATCCCTTCCCAAATTTTGCAGCACCTGAATAAGACACAGAGTGAGGCGAGTGAGTGAGTGACAGACTGCTAGTAATAGACCACATGCAGAAGCCTAAATGCCTAACACACACCTCTTTGAGCTGACTCTCTCCAGTATAATGAATGCTGCCACGGTTAGCCACTCCCCCCAGATGGTCTAGCGTGTGCATGCTGGCAGGCAGATTAGCATTGCACGCTGGTTCTGCAGCAGGTTCCTGCAGTGGTGTGGAAAAGTCTATGTGTTCTGTGATGCTGCACAGGGAACAAGGAGCACACGAAGAAGACAGTGATAATAAGCAAAGGGCATGCGTACATCGTTTTGAGTTAAGAAGTAGTTATGACAATCAGAAGAACAGTTCAGAAAAACGGCGTGGGTATTAATAACACATAACATAATATTCACTGCTTACTCATAGGGTACTACATAGGTAGTACCCATAGTAAGCAAGCAGTGTTGTATAACATTAACATATTTATAACAACATTTGGCATGAGAAGTATATCGATAGGAGCAGAGGTGGAGTCTACCGGATACTAGTCTGATACAATATACACTGAAGTACCAGAAAAACTTCAATAGATGTCTATCGCTTTATATATGCACTGGCAGACACAACCAATGATGTGCACAGGTGGCATTGCTATGTATTTTGCACCAGTTTTTCTGGTACTTCAGTGTACAGTAAATCATGATCTGGAGCTCAAGATACATTTCCTTAACATTTCGCAACATGAGAAAATAGCAACTACATTTATGCAAGCATAATGCCAAAACCACATCCTGCACAAAAATGTTTTTGAGATGTTAAAAATTCTCAAGAGCCCATAAATGACTTGGGTCAAATCATATTCTATAGTAAGTGCAACAATTTTCTAAAGATTCTGCCCCGACTGGTAAAACCTTTCAAAAAGTCGGGCTAAAAATCACACTGTATCCCTAATGCAAGCCTTGTAATTGATTGATCTCCTTAAGATAAAATGTGTATTTTCCTGTGCACACACTGCTAATTCAAGGCTTGTCATCAACTACTCTTAGACACGGAGTGATACAAGCTGAAGCTAACAGTTTCGTCCGCCTGAATGGCTGGTCCAGACCATCTCTTACTGCTTGTAGAATAGAAACAGTGTGTGCTCTAGCAAAATTTTAATTCTGTTCAACTTATAAAAGGACGAGGTTTGCCATGCACTGGTGTCTGCTGCCCCATAATTAATTAATTAACCTCATGGAATTAATCATGACTAGTAAAAGGTGCATTTAACTAATACCAGTTTAGCTGTAAATGCAAAGTGTACATAAGAATTCAATTCAATACGAGCATACTCAATATTTTTGGCAGATACAGCCAGCCAGGTGCTTGCCACAGTAGTGAGGTCTACCCGCCGTGTGCGCTGACACTCCTCTGGTCCTGGCCAGCCTAAACTGCTGTAGTCCTTCCACCTTCCTGCAAAACACGCACACCTGTCCATTAAAAAGTTCTGTGCTGTGTACAGACTGCCTGCGCATAAAAGAAAGCAGTCGGTTCGTATGGCAAGCACCTGAATGTCCAGGGGAAGGGATGGTAGGGCCGCTGATCTCCAAGGTGGAGTGTGAAGCTGCAGAGTCACTCTGAGAGGAATCCTCTTCACCTGCCCAGTTCTCAGAAACCTCCGCCTTGGGCTTTCGCATCCGTTTCACCTGGAATGTTATCTGGAAATCCAGGACAATAAAGAAAAAGCTTACACTCAGCAGATTTGATACAATCAGTGTTTATTACACATGAACCACCAGGAACAGGACGTTCATTTAGGGGATTAAAAATGTTTAGGCAAAAAAAAGGGGGGGGAAAGAAATTCCTTGGAGACACAAGAGCACAACAGCTACAGGTTTGTTATTTGCTAAACAATCTAAAGCTTACCCATTCTGCTCCATCATCATCCTCGCAGTTCCCAAAGCAGGCACTATCGCTGCTGGCCCCCATCATCCTGTCGTTTTTCAGGACACGGATCCCTTGTAGGTCCCCACGCTTCCCGCTCACGTCCAGCGCCCCTTCAAACGCTCCCATCAGCTCCTCACGCAACTGCCACTGCTCTTCTCCTTCCAGCCCTCCTTTCTTATCTTCCCCTCGCTCCTGCTGGCCCACCTCTCCTGAGCCATTACTGTCCACCACTACTTCTACAGACGTGGATAGACAGAGAGAGAGAGAGAGAGAGAGAGAGAGAGAGAGAGAGAGGAGGAGGAGGGAACAATAGTGAGACAGATAGAGTGATATTATGATGCTCATTGATGGCTCCAATATGGAGGAAAACGACTACTTACTTTCAAACAGAAGCGAGTCCTTTAATGCAGATCCAGGCATGGCATCCGTGCTTCCTGTTTCTTGCCTTTCCTCGGATTCCCAGTCCTCCCCCTCAATGTCGTCTACTCTCTCACAGTCTGAACCATCTGTACACCAAACACACAGCATATTCACACACTAACTTACTAAATGTCTGAGAAGACTGCTTAAAAAAAATCATATCTATGAACGTTTCATAAATTGTTCTCGGGATGCTGTAATATATTAGCCATTAATACTCCCAAGTTCATCACGGCGTGTATTATTATTTATTAGTCAAATTGACCCAATTCAGAAATACAGCTGCTGTCCCTCAACCTGCGTCTGATGCAATATATGAGGAAGTTTGTACTACAGTTTATCAACTGCAGCCAAGTCAATTGTGTGGCTTTAAAAACAGTTGTTTGATGTTATCTTACAGCAGAAAATGAGCCAGCTAAAAGGCTTATTGAAAGTCAATGTTTTGTAACTTGATGTTCTGAACACCCAAATATCAGGACTTGTGACGGCAGCTGTAGGAATGAAAATGTTTCTCACTTGCTACGGTGAGTTTGTCTTGACGGAACAAACGGAGGTAATTATTTGATTCTCTACAACAGGAATGATGCAGCTTTCAAAGGTCTTTTCCACATGCCATTAAAGTTAGTTTTGAGTTCACTACATCGTTGTGTGTAATGTCACTTTAGCTGCACTTGATTGCACTATATGTCAATCAAAGCAAAGTATGCAAATAGTAGTCAAACTACAGCTCATTTAACGTTAAAACTGTCACCTTTGTGCTGTTGAAACAGCACAGAAACAACAACTCGTGCAGGGAGAGGTGAAACCTAGGATAAAATGCAAATGCACTCGAGTCTACAGCAGTATATTAATACCTGAATCAATAGCACTGCATGTGGCTCTCCCAAAATTGGAAAGGACAATGAATTCTCTTTTTTTTTTCTTTTTTTTTTTTGAGGAGTAGTACAGCCTCTAAATAAAGTTTGAGCTATTTTCAGCCTGTTGAATTATTGAGTGCAAGATTTCTCCACTTCAAAGCCCTTTGGCTTGATGGGGAACAGCGTCAGGGGAAAAGAGTGCTGAACTACAGGGGAAGCAGAGAAAAAACAGGGAGTGGGAGGTGGAAGAGAAGGCAAACCCAGAATAGAAAATGCAGTGGAGAGAGAGAGCTAAAAACAGATGAGAGATTACGGCGACTGAGCTATTAAAAGACCTCGACCCACAACACAACCAAGGCTGAAACACAAGGGATTAGAGCAAAGAGACTGCAAGACGGGGAAAAGAGGATGGTGCAATATGGTAGCGGTCCAGGGTAACCTCAGAGCACGGGAAGACTAATAAAACTAAAAGACTACTAACATAAGTATATTACCAATACTGCAAGTTTTATGTTACATATAAAACATTGCTACTGACTAAACAATCGAATTAACCATAAACACCTTATTTTCTAAACGATGTCATTATGAATTCCTACAGCCCAAAGAAAATCAGAGCAGCCGTTACTGGCAGTAGAACTCACATTGACAGGTCTGGTGATGGAGCTTGTAGAGGAAAGGGTAGAACTGCAGGCAGCGCAGCAGAGGCAGGCTGGAACGGCACTGGCTACAGCTGCTACTCAGAGACAGGGCGTGCCGGAACAGGGTCAATGCACCAGTCAGGTTCCCTCGAGAGAGCTGCACACTCACCATGCTGAGTACAGTGTGAGGCTTAATGCAAAGAGTGAACAGGAAAGTCAGTAAAATGCAGCAGGACACCGGACAGTCAGTAGAGTTCATCCATTTATAAAGTAAAAAGTAAGCGTGGTTTAATCCTGTGATATAATCCTGAAGATCAACAGTTCAGCGGCAGGTTTTGCAGCAGGTTTGTACATTATGCAAAATAAATGATCTATTTAACGATTTATTTGGAGTTTAATGCCATGTTTTTCTCCATGGTTACATTCCTAACAGGAGAGGTCAGTATTTCACACTTGTCAGTGGGGTATTAAGTATACCTAATTCTAACATACCGGTACATGTTGCATGCACGTGCATATCAAGTAACCAATCATTTGGGAAAAGCTATCAGATCACGTTGCTGTGATGAAAACATTTCGTTTCTCTGCCAATAATATACTTTGACGTTAAGAATCCACCTATATTTTATAATATACGTTTTGTTTATGTTACTTTCTAACCTTGCCTAGGAGCATTTATGCAAAGATCATGTGGAGCAAGGAGCCAGTTAAACAGATGCAGAAATAAATGCAGTCAAGCTGCCTACAGACGTCTGAAACCTTGCTAGCTAAGAGTGCCATGAGTGATTTTTATCTCCAGTGATGCTGAAAGAGATCAAAGAGGTCTAACCCCTGTACATGTAAAGCAGAGCTGCTGTGACTGCTGCGGGAAAGTGATATGCCTGGTGTACCTCTGAGGCATTGATCTCCATGGCCTGCTGCAGGAGCTCCTGGGCTTCGTGGTGCAGGCCGTAGTGGAGCAGCAGGTTGGCCGTGTTGACTAGTGGCACGTTTTTGTGCTGAGGTGGGGCTGAGTGCAGGGCCTGGCGCAGACACTGCAGAGCTCGCGTACCGTTTCCCTGAGCTCTCCAAAAGAGCCCTGCCTCATTCTGAACCAGCCACCGTGGTACACTCATCTACATGCACACAGAGTAAAAAAAACACAAGCTTCAAACCAGACTGAAACTACAGTACAGATTACAGCATTCATCCTGATTCAGCTAGTCTTAAAATAGTTAGCCTAACTATTTCTGGAAGTGTTTATTTTCTAGAGCAGAAATGTGCTGCCCAATCAGTTTTTTTTTTCCCTAGCACCTGCTAATGTGGAACAAAAATGAGGTCATGACAACACAGTTTATCATCACTACAAGCAGTCGTTCATCCTTACCTTCTCCAGAGTACTTGCTATCATTGCACCCATTTGTTCCATAGTCCACCCGTCACAACGCTTTAGTAATACCTGCAAATCAAAAAACACACATATGCACAAAAAAATCACATCACTTTACTTGTGAAACCTCACTCGTACAGAGGCTAGGTGTTGTGGGCTATCCAGATAGAACAGCACGACTGAGCACAGGTCATTATTCAACAATAAAGACTTTTTGGTATTCTTACTTATAGTCTTTGTGTATATGCTCACTTCTATGCAGTGCTTTGTCACAGGAACACACACAAGCACGATTCATGGCATTCAACTTATTTATCGACTTTAATATTTGGTTTGTTTGGTTTTTAATGCCATGTTTACCACTTTATGTACATTCATGGCAGGATAGGTATTTTAGTCCATTGTTTTTATCTATAATCTTCTTTGAGAGATAGATTTATATATACCCTTTTCATTTTGTGTTTGAGAGGAATTTGGGTATTGTTTCTATTTTGCCTTGAGTAAAGAGTTCTCTCATGGTTCTAGGTATAGATAGTCATTGCCTTTCCATCTGATATTTGAAGTATTCATTCAAGATGTGTTTTATTGTAACGGGTTTTTGGCAGGTTTCACATAATAGGGGTTCTTCTCCTTTCATCAGATGCAGGTGTGTTAGTCGCAAGTGGGCAATACAGCATCTTCTACATGTTCTTGGTTCATGCATTTTCTTAGATATGTTTTTTGGTTTGGTATTTACATCCGCAATACCACCGAAGCGGCTGAGAGGGCCTCAAGATGGCTATGGCTTAAGAGACGAGGACCATGGAGTCGTGGTAGCTAGTTAGCCAGCTGGACACAAGCTGGGGTCTGATCAACCCCGGCTGGGTCACCTGGATGAGTTTGTATGATGGTGTGTCACTGATGGTGTGTCCTCATGCATCAGCAGATGTATTCCCACAGCAATGGGGTGTAGTTCATGTAATTTATTACTGGTTTGTGTGTCCCATTTGGTTTGCCGTAGGTTTCGGATACATGCGCTTACCAGGGGCTTGATATCTGCTTGTGGAACCTTGAAGTTTGTGGCATTATCTCCTGTTTTTCCTGGCCCTAGTTGGTCTATCTATGTTAATAAAATAAATTTACGAATTTGAAATCAGAACCAACTCCTCATACCGACAGGATTCATTTTATATCTGGAGCTGGGACCATCCCATTTTTTTACAGGTGCTAATAAAAAATCCTTCACAACATACTTGATCTGTTGGACGAATTTAATCCTGCCTTAAAACGATCATATTCAATGCAAACGCTTCAGTTTCAGTGCATAATTCTGTGCAAGTTACCAGCTCTATACAAATTATTTTTAATAATTTGGCACAGACTGCCTGCCTAAACCTCTACTCCCAGTACTACCAGTACTGCCTAAACCGCTCTCCAACTGTACTTAACAGTCACACAAGTCACATTTTCATATAATAGCTACCAAACAAAAAGTATGAAGGCCAGCAAGTCTTTCCTCCAGGACTCATGAAGCCAGCCAAATGCATCTTTTCAAACTGCTACATCACAGAGCAGCATAAAAAAATTCAGGGGAAATCAAAATTAGCCTTCTTCCACATACATGAGTTCGGAAATGACACTGACTGGCTAGCATGCAGCATTTAATTCATAAGCCTTCAGAGTTTATCAGGAGATATGCAAATATTTTGTTACAGATATCCAAATGGAGCTTACATCTTATGTAGGTGACTATTGTGTTTAGTGTTATGGATTTGTTCAGTATGAAAATGAACGGTGCAATGACATTAAGCTAGTATATTAACCTGCTACACCACTTGGAACTCATTTGTGATTTTCTTGAACTGTATGACGTTAACCTTTCCAAATATTATTGATATATTTTATAACTGCTCAGCAGGTTTTTAGGCTTAGTGTATGATTTTGTGTATATAAAGAAGGAAGACCAATCAAACCTGTGTAGCATGCTGGTCAGGCAGCTGTTTCCCCTGCAACGTCCAGGCTATAGAGGTCAAAGGGTCACCGGGTAAGGGTTGAGCTTTTAAACTGCAGTCTGGTGTCTCGTCAGATTCTGGGGGGCTCCTGTTCCCATACAGGCTACGCTTTCCCCTGGACAGAAGGTGTGAGCATGAGCGTCTGGGTGCATGTTTCAGGACGTAAAATGCTTGCAGGTCAAGACACAGATTACAGAATGAAAGTGAGAGACTACATTTGTCCCGCATCAGAACTGGTTACTTGCGATACACATCAGGCTAACTTTGAGCATTTTGTTTTGCTGTCTTTGGAGGAGTAAAATGTAAAAATCATGGAGACATCCAACACGCATCCATGTGAAAAAAGTAAATGCGTTTAAAAAAAAAACCCATTTAATTCAATAGACTATAAGTGGGTGAAAGCTTTCCATTTTGTGACTTATGCTGGTCTCAGGTGTGGACAATAACACTGTTTTGCTGAACCCCTACAAAGATTGTAATTTGAGAGTGAATGAGAGTGCATTTGTCTGTCTCACCTGAGGCCAAGACTCTCTGGGGGGAGGAAAAAAGTGGGCAGCAGGTTAGCAGAGGGAATGGACGGAAAATGCTGTGCACACTCTGAACTTCTTGGCCACAGCATTCTATGGGTTTCCTATTTAACATTCAACATGGAAAGACTTTAGGATTCTGAGCTCTTATACAGAATACCTGGAAAGCACACATGCAAACACCAATGAAAGAGATTCCACCAATACACTGTTACAATCAACTGAACACCATAACACAGAACAGTCTGACAGATCATAAACACTGTAATTGTGTATTCACATACGTTTGTGCTGTATACGGAGAGCATTAGACACAATCTTACAGCGTTAGAGGAGGACTCGGTGTCCCAGTGTACTGTTGGTACGTCTCCTCCAGACACAGTGGAGTACGGCTGTGGGCTTCGGCTCTCGTTCACACTCAGCTCTGAGACCAGAGCCACGCTGCTGGCTACTGACACCTCCTCACCGAACTGCACGTGCATACACACAACAAACACAGACATACACTTAATAAACAGGTTTTAATCCGTTAGTTTGACAGGTTTGGTTCTTGTGCTAACCAAATGCTCAGACTCAGACACTGAAATCCTGATCACTGTGTGGTGTGGAGCTAGCTCCTGAATCAGCTCAGACCTTACGTGGAATAATCATATTGCCTACATTATCAAGAAATTTCTACAGATCGCTAAAGAGTGGCTAAGCATGGAAACCTCCGTACAGACGTGCTGCCTTTAAATTACCGGTACACCAGCTTCATTCAAAATGTTATGGTGTACGTTTCCCCTGTTTAGTCCAGGCTACCCAAATGCCTTGTGAGAGACTTTAAATCTATTCAAAGAAAGTGTTGTAGATTCACTGGGCAAACCTGTTAACCAGCAAATCTTATAGCTTAATAGCTGCGCATTCTTGCAATTATCCAATCATCTAAAAGACCAGGAGATTTTCAACAACACAGTTTCGGTGAGTCTGTGAGCAATGTAGCCTCACATTCCTCTTCTTCGTGACAGGAGTGAAACCTGATGTAGTCTTCTGCTGTTGTAGCACATCTTGTTGTCTTTTCATTTTTTTTAATAAAAAAAACAGTTTTTGTCTTTCGTTCATCTGATATACTGATCAGACGTGGAGTTTAATTAAAGGCATCGATTCGCCAATTAGAGTAACGCGGCACGTTGCAACCGTAGAGTAAGTTTACGTTCCAACCAAAACATACATTAAAAACTTAAAATACATCACCCACAGTTCATAGACGTTTCATCACATTTATTTTAAAAGTGTCTACAGCGCACAAAATTAGGCTGAAGAGTGTTGATTATCATGCTGAATACATCCGAGTGCTGTCTTGTTGAATGTAATCAAAGTTACTGTCCGCTGTTGATGACGTTGCAGGGCGTCCAGATGGAGCCGTTTTAGTGACCGAGAGTTCCCTATGAAGAGCCCTTGGGATTCTGTACCCTGTGTAGTGTGTAGGGAGCAGGGATACAGATTAGGGACACCTGCTATTGAAATGCAGCCTAAAACGAGTAACGTAACGGTCAATTTCGGAACGTTTGTGTTTACTGACGGCGACGCTGGATTGCGAAATTTAATTAATTTTTAATCTGCGTTAAAATTTTTAGTGGCGTTAATTTTTTAAATCGCGGTTAATTCTTTAATGCATTAACACGTTTGTGAACGGGTTCATTTGACAGCACTAATATTTATATAAATATATATGTATATACTGTATATAATATTTATATAAATATATATGTATAAGACCTTAATTTATGTACTGATTTGTTTAGATAAACCAGAACCTAGCTGACAATTTATAATTCTTTTTTTTGGGGGGATTTTCCCCCAATTTTCTCCTTAATTTAGTGTGTCCAATTCCCACCCTTGAGTATTTCCTCATGTCACACGACGAGCTGCCAGTCAGGGAGGGCGAAGCTATCGTACATGCTTCCTCCGCCGCATTTTTTCGAACTGCTGCTCATGCAACTTCCGGGAGCGGTGTAACACCCACCTTCTGTATGCATGAGCCCACAGACGGCCTGATTGGACAGTGTCGCTCTGATTGACATGGGAGAGAGCGTATGCTGCCCCTCCACCCTGAGAGCACGGCCAATTTGCTCTCTGAGCTCCCGGCTATGGGCAGCTATAGCATCACCCGGATTCGAACTAGCGAGCTCCGGATCTTAAAGAATAAAAAACACCACCATGCAGATAGCGAGTTATTCTTTAGCCTGCTGCATGTATTTGTGCACTGCAGTGTAAAACTAGTCATGAGTCTAACCTGGATGTAGTGCACGTTCTCAAACAGATCTCCCCGATGATAACGGACAGGTAAGTCAAACGGACAGAACAGGTTGTACTGCTGCTGACCTAGATGACACATCTGATGGTTACCTGACAAAAACACAAGAAAATCATCGTAATTAGTTCAATTTCGGGGCAAATAGGAGCACTGTGTGACAGCCAGGACACACCCGACACACCTACATAACCACAATACGTACTGTTAACTAAGGCCGTTGTGTAATATTACTCATTTTAACACTTGTGTAGGTGTGTATCTGAACCGAGCCAATGGCAGACTGGCAGTCTGTCTCACCGAGCTGTGCCTCTTTGGCCATCTGTGTCTCATGGATAATGTTGCGTAGAATCTGTTCCTCCTGGATCAGCTTATGCTTGTCCAGCATGCTCTGTTGCCGCAGGTAATGATCGTGTTGCTTCTGGTACTCTTTTAGCTCATTCAGAGTGCGCTGAAGAGACCTGCGCAATAAAAACAAAAGCACTCAGATTAGCTCCTATACACAACACTGAGGAATGATTGACTGTGACTCTAATATCCACTTGGGATTAATAAGGTCTTATCTCTATTGATGGATGTGTGACGTCATCCCCAGGTTTCCACTGACACTTTTGCTGTGCTAGAGACATTGTTGGTTCAGGAAGCCAGCAAAGAACCACTTCCAATAGTTTTAAAGCCGAACTGTCACATAACCAAATATGGACTTTTACTAATAACACGACTTCTCAAAGATTATAGTTTTAATTTCCTCTGGCTTTAATATCAAAGTAACAATCCAAAGCTAAATCAGCATCTACACAGAGTAAAAGATTGTGTCATGAACAATGAAAAATGAATTTGCTTTTAGCTATCGATTCTGAGTGTTCAAATGTGGCTGCTAAAATAAGGTGCTATTAGTAATAGCAATGTACCTCAAAGTCAATATATTATTTTTATATATATTTTTAGTGCTGTTAATTGCGGTTTTAACGCACATTTTGATTTGTGTTGTACATGCAGGTCGGCATCGTAGGACCATTGAAAATGAAAG
>JAOVVH010000043.1:10877156-10888533 GCA_028566435.1 Scorpiodoras heckelii
AACCGGAGTACCCGGAGGAAACCCACACAAGCACAGGGAGAACATGCAAACTCCACACAGAACGGCCCGGACCGAGACTCGAACCCGGATCGTCTTGCTGTGAGGCGACAGTGTTAACCACTACACCACCGTGCCGCCCTGTAATGAAGTAATTTTCACTATTAAAAAATGAATAGCTAGCTAGCATATATGTGGATAAATCTCCCACAAAATTAGATTTCTACTGTTGTATGTATGGTTTACGCAGGTTTGTCATTGTCATGATGTCTTGGTTGGAAGATCTATAAAATAACGATTTCATTTGCATTTCGTTTGTATGATCCTAAGCACTGAACAGCAGAATTCCTTTGGCTATAAAGTGCAACACGCTACAACCATGGTACAACCATGTCGATATTTTGCCAGAAAGCTTTCAAAATAGCACTCATGCTTATCAGTGTTTTATTGCAAAAATGACTTACTGTGCTCACCTTTTTCATTTACATTAAAAAGTGACTAGAGCTGTGATGATGGGATTGACTTTGTTGTTTAAATCGACAGCTATGCCTTGAATATGTAGTGTAAATTAAATATGTAACATGTAAGTGCAGAAACACATAGAAAAGTCACTTTTTCATCTAGAAAAGACTGACATATAAAACACAACTGGGCAATATAATTAGAGCTAGAAAATATTTTTGCATGAAATTGAAGTTTGTGGGAATCATATATATGCGACACGCGTAACGTTTGGTAAATAAATGTAGCAAACACTCCATGGAAGAACATCTGTTTGGCCAGGGTGTATTGGCACACAGTACATGACCCACCCATGTCACCCAAGTCCCCTGTTGTGATATAAACATTAAATGTCTATTGACTACGGCTGTGCAATATGGACATACATGTTGTAGGACAATAGATAAACATCTGTTGATAGATTTTTTTTCCCTCCATTATCAATATCACTGTTGCAAATGCTATACAGAGCAAAACTCCCAGCAACACACTGACACAAAACAGGCAACAGCCCAACAAAAGGATGAGGAACTTGTATCTAAAAAGGGAGGTACTTCTCTCATGTGGATGTGGTTTGGGAATAACTAATCAGACACTGACCAGAAAACAATCATTTGCAAACCAGTCATGAATGCACGCAGTTGTTTCGCATACATCACTGTTTCATACGAAATTATCCATATTGTGATAGAAGATTTTGACCATATTATCCATTAATCAGCCTCATTACTGTTTTCACTGTAATGAATCTCAGCAAGTTTTATTTTAATTTCAAATAAACGAAATTAATTTCATTTCATTCATTTAATATCAAATGAAGACGGTCTGCATTCTGTAAAGGTCTTTACACACCACACAGTGTGATTGTATAATAATTTTTTGTATCAAGAAAGGATGCAACCAAATTTTCTTTCTTGACAATGACTTTTTAAAAGAATAAGCACCAGCTCAGCATCACTTGACGACTCAGTCGTCACGCGATCAGTTTTGTAGAATGCTTGAATATTCACGTCACGTTTAAGGCTGCGTTAAAAAATAGCGCATGATCTTTGATTTCGCATAGCCCTGTACGTGTAAAGTCTTTTACCACCTACTGAGAACATACTACTGTATGCATCACAACAGTCAGGACTGAACTGTATTTAAAGATTTGTAATTTACTACACAGATGGCCGGGGGCTGCTTTCTCTGAATACTTAAGCAGGCTGTACACTTCAACCCCTACTCACTCGTTTCAGGGTGTAACAGTATGGTTATCTTAATACCGTGCTCTGTAATAATTAGAAATATCATCGTATAATATATTTTTACAAACAAAAGTATCAAAACACTAAATAGCTCATTAGTGCAGCCCTAAAAACATTAAAGATATCAAAAAATAAATGTTAGTTAACCATTTCAGTGAGTGAAAGAAATTCACTCATGATGGGAGATGCATGGGACAGAATTGTATAGGTCTAATGCTGAGGGTACGAACAGGAGGTGCACGCATCACATGCTTTCAACCCATGGACCGGCAAAATGTAGAACCTGCATGCTTAACACCTCTGTGAGGCCTGAGGTCTTTCTGAGCACACTGGAGACGATGTTCAGATGTTTTGATGAAATTTTTTCATCTATTGTATCATCCAAGAATATTGCCAGCTTTAGGATTCAGAATTATTAAATAATCAGCTCATCAAGTGCAATTATTTCAGCTAATCAGAATAGTTTGGCGAGAGCGACTCATTAGATCCTACAATCCCACAATAATACCACAATAATAGGTGTAACGAAACACAAATTCATTACAATAGAGTGGTATTGCTATACTATAGCAAAAACAACCATTGACTGAATGTGTGATTTGGATTTCCATTTTCAACTGACAACAAAACATTCAACGTATACATAAATAGTTTTTCCATGATCTCTTTGCAGCGTTTAACGAAACAAAAGCTGCGCATCATTGTTAAGCAGTCACTGGTTTGACTCACAATACGGTGCGACTGAAGCACAGGACTTTTCTTATCCTGTTGTCTGAACGCTGCACTTGTCAAGTCTTACACAGCTCTCTGGAGTACGAGATTTGTTTGTGAATCCTTCAGAGAATATGAACTTCCCAGTCACAGCAGTGATTTCTCCAGTCCAGACTGAGACCTCAGAAAGGAAAGGTTGCCTGAATGCAGCACAGTTTGCTACGTGTCAGCGTGTGTTGGGAAAAGCCTAAATGCTCCCATACACCAGACCTTAAAGAGCTGAGGGAATCTTCCAGCTCCTGCTTACTGGAGCCAATGGTGCTTCTCTTGAGCTGATGTGCTATTATGTTTATTGATTGGTTTAGGAAAAACAGTGTGGTTTAGAAGTGTTTTTTAATACCACTGGAGCCTTGTCTTATGGAAGATAAAAAGGAAATGCAAGTGTGGGCTTAGAGGGATGTAAGGAAGGATGGAAGGATGGATGGATGGATGGATTAAAAGTTCCACTTACCACAGCATCAATTTTAAAAAGCTTTGCCATAGTCTGGCCTCCCCCAGTAGCAGAGACACTGTGTCGATTAGCAGTCATTTTTTTGGACCAATCATTTTCTTTTGACCTTACTTATACTGCATTGGATGGACGACACCAAATTCATCTCTGTATTTAGGTGCTGTGACTCCTCTGGATATTCTGCTAAATCATATTTTTTATTCACATAGCTGGGAGTCAAAAGTATTTCGCTCTGTGATCATGTCCTTTTAGAGAAGTTTTGAGGACATCATCGTACACAAATCAGCTGTGGTGTACACACACCTGGTCATTTATGGGCCATTTATCACAAACTCGAATACAAAGGACTTCAGAATTATTTATGATTTATCGTCAAATCCGGCATAAATTTTTAGCTCAGTTTGTCTTACAAAAACATAGCTCTGACTTAGACAACTTTACTCCAAGACTGATGAAATGAGGCTCGATGTTGGCTTACACTTCAGTTAGGAAACACAATAAGTCCAAACAAAGTATAAGGAGATCTGTAATGAGAATTTTTTTTACAATTCAATATTATCACCTGCAAAATATGATCCTTGTGAATACACACAACGCTCCCAACACCTCTGCCATTGTTAGTATCGGTGCTTGAAATCATCGACTGTGAGGGTGTTCAGAATCTCGGTCACGGCTCTCTGGATGTGGTTCTGTACTGTGCCGAAGTGATGGCCTTTCAAACGTGTTTTAATCTTGGCCTTCTGCTATGAATTCTTTATGGACGATCCCATGAGAATAAAAAAAGACAATGAACAGTGACCTGAGTTTTGATTTGGTCATGCGAGCTTTCTATGTGCGAGGTGATGTTGTTGTGTGCCATTCAGCACTTTGTGTTTTAGTCTTAGGATCGTACTCGATCACCCATGATTCATCTCCTATGATCACTCTGTTCAGGAAATTGGGCAAACTCACTTGCATTGTTCCAGTGACAAGGCACTTCAAGAGGGGTTTTACAAAAACAAACATCTGGGCACTGCGAAGGCTAGAATGCAGGGGCAGTGGTAGCTTAGTGGTTAACATACTGGACTACTGATCGGAAGATCGGAAGTTCAAATCCACCAAGTTGACACTCTTGAGCAAGGCCTTCAGCAAGGCCCTGCTGTATAAATCAGCTGTATAAATGAGATAAATGTAAGTTTCTCTGGATAAGGGCGTCTGGCTAATTGCCATAAATGTAAATGCCACAATGGGGTCCCACCGTTCGTCTGAGATTTCACTCTAACTGACCTTGAACCGTGAGCCCTACAGAGCGTGGGAATTTCATTCTCATTACTTTCTGGACAGACCTTGTATAAAAAGATTAGCAGATCCAGTGAAAAGTTGTTGCTAGGATCTAATAGGATGCTGTTCCATAGCCACAGGAGAGAAGAGTCCATCGCTCAAGCTTGAGTCTGTCAGCTTGCTGTCATAACCATCACACTATCCAGTGACTATAGGCTTGTAAAACAGTTTCTGTACATGCCTAATACATAAATCACATTTTAATACGAGTTTCTGTCCTACAGAGCAGTGTTAGTGTAATTAACTAAAACATAAAGCAGATCTCTCTATACGAGGTGAAAAGCAAACCACTATCAGTCTCCTTTCTGCATGAATGCTACCACTGAATATATAAACTTTGTCGTATTAGCAAGGAAGTCAGACAAATAATTCAATAAATAACCACAAGCCCACAAACGATTTGGTAAAGAAAGGAACCTTTTACGAAAGTACAATCTCCCTGGATTCTTAAGCCGTCTCCTTCGTCTGCACTCGTACATCGTAACCGTGAAACGCGTCACGCCTGAACATTTGTGAAAGAAAAATGTTAATCACCACTGAAGGGCTATTTAAGGTATTTCAGTGTTTTCAGAGTCACTCAGTGACTCAACCAAACGTTTTTCTGAACAAAAGCAGAGCTTCCCATGGAGAATTTAAGCATCTGACGTGAACAGAAACGAGCTTCCCGTCTACTTCTAGGTCTACATTACACTTGAATGAAATTAGACCGAAAGAAAGGCGAAACGAAGAAACGTTGAATTTTATCGATTTTCCTTAATCACTAATATTCCATCAGGTCTCGAGGTTCATTTGGGGAAAAAAAGCCTGTCTGAAGTAATACACTGGACGAGGCGTCCTTTAGTCACTGTACTGGATGAACCAAAGCACTTCACATGGAGCCTGACAGACGACTATGCGACAGAGAAACCTGTTTATCTGTAAAGACAGATCTAGCAGTGACGAGTGATTGTGATAGTCAAAGGGGGGGCAAACTCTAATACATCAATAGCTCGATAATACATTTATTACGGTTGAGTAATGCATCATATCACGAGGTTTCACTGACGGCTATAATAAGATAATAATGACCTGGTGCATATTGCAGTGCATGGTGCTTCTCCCTGATCGCCCATGTTTACACCCGCCTTCCCTGAGAACTACCATCCGTGCGGTGTTAAAACAAAGAAAGGGCAGGAAGTAATCCAGGAAGACAAGACGTTAAAAGGAATTTCGTTCAAGGTATGAAGTGTGCCGGGTATGGTGAGGGTGTGTGTGTGTGTGTGTGTGTGTGTGTGTGTGTAATCCTCCTTGGAAATAAAAAGGGGCAGCGAGTTTAATTGTGGGAATATAGAGTGATGTTAACGGCATCCGTTGTGAGTGTCTGTGAGACACAAACTAACTGCGAGCTTATTATCGTGCAGACCTTACACGGCTGGTTACGGTCATTTCCTCTAAGACGCCCCAGTGTAGGTTCTGCGCACTAAGACATAGTGAAGTTCAGGAACCAGTCAACTCCATGATCAAGAAATGATCACGAGTAAACTACGTAGTGAGCGGACACCCTTATGTCCTCCTGGTAAACGTGGAGAAGTGATGAAGAATCAGTGTCTAGGGGAAAAAATATGATCGCTGAAATGTGTCATTACGGTAATTTCTGTCTCCTGACAGCTCAGGGCTCTGAGTGCTGACATACATGCAGAAAGGCTGTAACAAGTGGAGGTGGTTCAGTTAGTTAGCATGAATCAACAAGCAAAAAAAAAAAAAAAAAAAAAAAGACCAACCCAGGCTTTCCTCTTTATGATCATAACCTAAGGGACTAAGCCATAATTTCCAGATTTTGTATTTTTATGCCTCTACGTTACCCTTGAGACGGTGAGGTCCGTCATGAGCTGCTCGAAGGCCCGCGTCTCCTCGGCTTGCTTCTGGTTATGCAGAGCGATCTTCTCGCTGAACTTCCTCGGGTTAGAGGAGCTACTCGAGCCCGGGGATCCGGACATGATGAAGGCCGCAAGAGTTCACACAGCAAAAAAAACCCCAAAAT
Organism: Scorpiodoras heckelii; assembly: GCA_028566435.1. Classification (NCBI taxonomy): domain Eukaryota; kingdom Metazoa; phylum Chordata; class Actinopteri; order Siluriformes; family Doradidae; genus Scorpiodoras; species Scorpiodoras heckelii. The sequence goes on from JAOVVH010000043.1 coordinate 10,883,464, forward strand.
GTCCACTTTCTACTAGATCCTTGCACTTCAAACCCTTCAGATGTGTTTCAGCTGTCCTCCCATGCCTGACATTCCTGTAGGCTCGACGTGCAAATCATCTTTAAAGAATAAAAAAAAAATATGTCGGAAAAGTCAGAAACGTCAGCTGTCAAACTCGGGGGTGAAAAAAAAAACTTGTTTACATTACAGTCTAAACTAAAAAGACACTTTTATTCTCATGCGTGAAAATGAAGAATATTAGCTAGATTATGGCCAAGTCCAAATGAATATCTCCGTAACAGCTAACTATATAGCAAACTAGCCTGATTCCCGTACCCTGAAACCCGCAGCTTAAGCCGGTTTATCCGCGCTAGCTAACGCTAACTAGCTACACCTTAACTTAGCTTGGTAGCTAACGCTAGCTCGTATGTGCATCATTTCCTCTGTTGGAGCTCAGTTTAGAGCCGTCAAGATTATTATTTGTGAATTAGTAATAACTGGGTGGTAATAATTACACGCAAGTGTTGTAGTTGGTTATCTTGACACTTCGCTAGTTACGCTTTGGTCAGCGGCAAGTCGCAGGCTAAGCCTTATTAGCTCACTAGTTAGCCGATAAACAGCCAGCTAAGCTAGTTAGCTAGGTTAACTAGCTAATTACATTTACCTCAACTTGACAAGTACAAATTGACAATTCGGCTCAACGCTCCGGTCTGGAAAGTTGTCATGGACGTGTTTTTGGACAAATCTGTGGCTTCAAATTTACTTCGCGTAAAGACTTAAAAAAAAAAAAACTGTTCGGCTAGCGTTGTTGCTAGCCAGCTAAGCTAACTAGCGAACTAATTTAGCTTAGCCAACAGCGAAAAGTGAAGGCTAAGAGCGCGCGCTCAGGCAGCGAGCAAATGATCCCCGTCCGACTCCTTCCTTCTTGTGGATGTCGAAGTTTACAATAATAAAAACAAATCACTCAGGAGATCGTCGCCACCGGGACACTGCAACAGATCGAGCCGAAACTAGTTAAAAAAAATAAACAAACCCAAAAAGTTTGTTTTTTTGTTTTCATGCATTGGTAATTGTAAACTTTTCCGACATTTCAACAAGTGGTCCGAGCAGTGCACTGGAGCTAAGCCCTTATTACGCATTCACAACTAAACAAATGAACAAACCCAAACTTGACCTGGTTGCGGAAATCAGTAGCTATAGTTAACACTCTGATCACTGACTTTATACACACACACACACACATATACACACACACACCGAATCTGATCCTACACTCCGATCGATCGTCGCTGTCATCCGACAGTGAAAAGAGAAGAAAAAAAAAACCACTCAAGTGTCAGTTGTGTCAGATTGTCAAATCCCGGTCGTGTGAAAAGTCTCCTCGATCAGGACCGACATGTTCACATCCACCGCTCGTCATCCATGTGGACTGTCACTTATCTGATGCAGGTTCCTCTTGCACACCGCGCTTGTTCGGTTTTACTCCGATTCCCTAATAATCACCGAGTGAAAACAGCAGGAAAAAAAAAAATACACACAAGCTCGCTTCCAAACTGTGCGTCAATTTATTTATTTTTTAAAGTTTGTCCACAAGACGGCAGTGGAGCTTCCTTAAAGCGACAGTGCAGTCTAAATAGTCATGAGTCGGTTCGGGAACGAGTCGGTTCATTAAGAGTCGACTCTCGACTCTTCATCATTCCTCTTCTTCATTCCTCTTCTTCAGGATCTTCTTCATTCCTGTTAGTGCATTTTAACATGGAAGCACTGAGATGCGGGCGGCACGGTGGTGTAGTGGTTAGCACCGTCGCCTCAAAGCAAGAAGGTCCCGGGTTCGATCCCTGGGTGGAGTGGTCTGTGGTCCTTTCTGTGCGGAGTCTGCATGTCCTCCCCGTGTCTGCGTGGGTTTCCTCCGGGTACTCCGGTTTCCTCCCATAGGAATCGAACCCGGGGCCTTCTTGCTGTGAGGCGACAGTGCTACCCACTGCGCCTTAACCTTAACATAATACATGCGTATTAGGTTAATTGGTGTCTCTAAAGTGTGTGAATGTGTGTGTACGTGTGCCCTATGATGGATTGGCGCCCTCTCTAGGGTTGATCCTGCCTTGCGCCCTGTGCCGCCGGCTAGGCACCGGCTCTCCCGGGACCCTGGAAACAGGAATAAGCGGTTAAGTGAATGAGTGAATGAGTGAGCACTGAGATGCCATCCGTTTACCTTTGTCATTTAAATTCCGTTTTCTCATGATAACACGTTATTTTTCTTTGTTTTCTCGAGATCTCAAGTTATTTATATATCGTGATCATGAATTAATGTTTTCCTGTGATAATGACAAAATTAAATCGATATGTCAGGAAAACGACCCTGACCTTAACCTTAAACATAACCCTAGCCAGGCAGCATGGTGGTGCAGTGGGTAGCACTGTCGCCTCACAGCAAGAAGGTCCCGGGTTCGATCCCCGGGTGGAGTCTGCATGTCCTCCCCGTGTCTGCGTGGGTTTACTCCAGGCACTCCACAGTCCAAAGACATGCATATTAGGTTAACTGGTGTCTCTAAAGTGCCCCTAGGTTAAGATAATGAATGAATGAATGAATGAATAACCCTAGCCCTCAGGTATCTGTTTCTCCCACAATGCAGCATACAATGGTTCGTCCATTTCTGCAAGTTGGAGACATAGTGTGCTGACGTGCAACCTGGTCCTTCTCCTGTAACTGGTTAGACCGAACAACACAACACAGCAAAGCATTACAGTAAAGGGCCACTTTACTATTAAAGTACGCTTTTACTATTAAATACGCTTTTCCAGAAAAGTTGGGACACTTTCTAAAAATGCAAGAAAACCGAAATCTGTAATTTGTTAATTCACTTGAACCTTTGTTTGACAGGAAAAAAAGGAAAATATGTGTGACCATCGAGCCCTCAAGTGGTACTGTTGGAGAAACCATCATGCTGCTATGATGGACATAGCCACGTGGGCTCGGGAGTACTTTGGAAAATCATTGTCACTTAAAGCAGTCCACTGCTGCATCAAGTAATGAAACCTGAAACTGTATTATGCAAAGAAACCATATATTAATTTTGTTCAGAAACACAGGCGAGTTCTCTGGGCCTGAAGTCATCTGAGTTGGACAGAAAGACAGCTGAAATGTGTTCTGTGGTCAGACGAATCCAGGTTTCAGCTTGTTATTAGAAAAAACAGATGTCGGATTTTATGTGCCAAAGATGAAAAAGATCATCCAGACTGTTACCAACAAAAAGTGGAAAAACTGGGTGGTCTGCATATATGTGAAGGTACCATTGATGCGGAGGTTTATATTGGTATTTTGGAGGAACATATGCTGCCATCAAGACAACATCTTTTCCAAGGAACTCCATGTTTATTTCAGCAGGACAATGCCAGGCCTCATTCTGCGTGAGTTACAACAGCGTGACTTGACAGGCCTGCCTGCAGTCCAGATCTGTCTCCTATTGAAAATGTATGGAGCATCATGAAGGAGAGAATCAGACAACAATGACCACGGATTGTTGAGCAGCTCAAGTCTTGTATACAGCAAGAATGGGCAAAAATTCCACTTGCAGAACTACAACAGTTAGTATCTTCAATTCCCAAACAATAAAAATCACAATTAAAAAAAGGCGATGTGACCAAATGGTAAACACACCTCTTTCCCAACTTTATTCGAGTGTGTTGCAGGCATCCAATTATAAATTTGTTTATAGCGAATTAAGCGAATTAAGCTTGTCACTGAAGACAGTGAAAACGTCCTTTTGGCTGTTAAATAAAGCTTCAAGTGAATTAAAAAATGACAGATTTCAGTTTTATTGCATTTTAAGAAAATGTCACAACTTTTCTGGAAATGGGGCGATTTTTTTGTGATCTCAAATTAATTGTCATTATTTTAAGGAAAAAAGTTTTGTTATTTTGTGATAATGACAAGTCAAGATCTAAAGAAATGAATATAATGAGAAACCAGAATCTAAATCTAAATTCATTTTTGGGGAATTTAAGGGAACTAAAGGGCCTCATCCAAACCCTGAAAAACAGCCAGGTTTACCCCAGAGTCCAGTGATGTGTATGTTACACCAGTCCAGCTGAAGCTTGGCTTTGTACATAGTGATCTTAGGCTTGTGTACAGCTGCTCTGCCCTTTTCATTAAGCTGATGTTGTGTCCAGTTTGTATCTCTGTAGTGAACGATGCGAGAGACAATAGGAGATAGGCTTCAGCACTCACACAGATGGCAGGGGCAGATCTAGAAATTTTCATGAACTGACTTGTGGCAAAGGTGGCATCCTATCAAGTACCAGGTTTAAAGTCACTGAGCTCTTCAGTAAAACCCATTCTACTACTGTGTTTGTCTGTGGAGAATGCATTGCTTTTCTGATAAGAATGTGTTTGTGTGTTTGTGTGTGTGTGTGTGTGAGAGAGAGAGAGAGAGAGAGAGAGGACATATTATTAACTATACTCTAGTTGGACAGGTTTGAAAGGGTTAACATTGTTATTTCAGTCTAGCTATGAGAGCATAACTAAAAGGGAAGGCCAGAAAATGAATCAGACATGAGGACACCCAGGGGCATAAACAGTCACAAGATTTCACCATCATTACCTTTTAGTAATGAAGAAATTAGTTTAGAGTAATCAGTGAGGCAGCAAGATTTCCCATGGCACTAATTTTTCTTTTATGGATCTTAAACACAAAATCATTCACCACAGGGGAAAATGGTTGACTGAAAAGACTGCAGCAATAAAACCGGATTGCACTTTTTCCATTTTGGGTAATGTTTATAGATTTAAATAGTGAAATTATGGAGGACTTGGTGATAGTACTTTTAAGTTTAACATCAAAATACCCTTTTATTTGTGACACAGAGGAAAGGTTTATAGTTAATATTCACCCAAGTATCGATTTTTTTGTAATAGTCTTTTACTATTAGATGCACATACAGTACCAGTCAAAAGTTTGGACACACCTTCTCATTCAATGTTTTTCTCTTTTTTTTCCTACATTGTAAATGAAAACTGAAGTCATCCAGACTATGAAGGAACACATAATGAATCATGTAGTAAACTTAAAAGTGTTAAACAAACCAAAATAT
>JAOVVH010000043.1:10905450-10923637 GCA_028566435.1 Scorpiodoras heckelii
GAGGCCCTACACCATACTAATAAATTATTGTGGTCTAAAACCAGGTGTTTCAGTTTCATTGTCTAACCCCTGTAGGTATAAAGTTATATTTCAGAAAGAAATCTTTATAGAGATAACAGGTGCTTACTGAGAGTCTTGTAGTCATCTCTTGCTTTGTTGGCCCGGATAAACGCTTGAATTTTCACCACTTCATTAATCTGAGATTTCAAAAGATATTTGAGGAAAATGGTTACAGTTCCAAATCATCGTGGGCCGAATTTAGAGTTTAGTACACATCAATATTCCAACCTCAGGCCCAACTACAGACTTAAGCACTACTCCAACGTTACACACACAAGCTGGTTTGCTGAAAGGCTGCATCTCAGTTATGCATATCTCTGACCTTGGACATTTTTCTTATGTAATAATGGCTCTATCGAGGAGCTGTATTAAGTCCAGTGCCACTGTCTGACAATTTAATATAACCACAAGGTCTCAGACTGTAAACACACACACAAAGTGGGGCACAAATGTAAAAATAATAGGATGTTCTAGATCAAGTGCTAGTTTAAAAGCTTCAGAATAAAGAATAATGTGAAATGCATAAGGTTACATTTAAAAAATCTGGTGATTACAACTAAGTCTTTTCCTGCATCATTATAATACACTGAAGTGCCAGAAAAACTGGTATACCATTTAATACTCGGTAGGTCCCCCACAGGATCTTGGAGGGAACGTTCACAGTCCTGACGTTGATGTTTGTTGAAGCCCCAGCCCTGAATTCTGATGTTACTTGAGGCAGTGTTGCACGTCTATCACATGAAACAACTCTTGCCAGCCGACACTGGTCACGTTCACCCAGAGTCTTTTTATGGCCACACTGCTGTCATAAGTTCAAGGTTTTGCCGGAATTCTTGTAGTCACGGTTCACCCTTGAAATGCTCATAAGTGAAAATCCAATCTTTGGTTCTACCTCCGAAATGCTATGACACAGCTCACAAGCTCCAACTATTAAACCACGTCGCAAACCACAAGATCGTGACAATTTGCCATTCTCATTGCGGAAACAGCTCTAGAAGCTTCCATAGACATCTATCGCTTTATGTACGCACTGCCGGACGCAACCAATGATGAGAATAGATTGCATTTCTATGTATTTTGCATAGCCTCCAGTACCAGGCTTTCTGGTACTTCAGTGTAATAGCAATTTACCAGACTCCTATTACATGTTTTTTATAATCTTCTCATTCATATATCATATATCATTAGGCTCTTTTATTTGTTGTTTTTAAACTGTTTGTTGCATTGTGCTACATATTACTTATGGCAGCAAAGAAAATTTTATTTATGTCCCCAGTCTGCATTTTCTATACCTTTTTTTTCCCCAAGCTTAATGGAAGTGCTTGAGTTTAAAGGCGACCGTTCTTCTGAGTCATGAACTACATGAAGATAATATACATAATTTGATTGGGGAGCCCAGACAATCGACTTAAGCATGTGCGTAACCCATTTCTGAATATAATCAATATTCTTTTCCTGTGTAAATAATGACTACCAACTCTGAATACAAACCAGTAAAGAAAAACATTGTCATTGTCAAAATACAGATTTCTGCGGAAATGGCTACTCACGTGGTCTTTGAAATACTTCAGGCGATCTCTGTACTTTTTGCGAGCTTGATGCATCCTAACCATCGACTGGATCTGCGGGCATAAACATCAGCGCACATTAACTCTCTCTCCCTGAACGTCAGTGTCCCTGAACGTCATTCAAAACTCAGTCATACCTTAACAGCATCCTCAGTGTGATCTTTCAAGTACTGCTTTCTGTCACTGAAGGCCTTTCTTTCTTTGTAACCCTTCCAGTGAGCCTGTGAATCACAAAAGACTAATCAATTCAGTGGCAAAGCAAATTCATGAACGGTATTGTTTAGATTCCAGACCTATCCTAATGAGACCTGTTTTCTGGAGTCCAGGACTCACCTGGATGCATTTGATAGCCGGATCCTGGGACTCCAGGAACTTGAGACGCTCCTTCATATTCCGCCTCACCAGGAAACCTCGGCATCGTGCTTGCAGTTTAGCTATCAGGCTCTCGTTAGCCAGCCACAACTGCTCACGGTTATAGGCTGCAGTCACTCCTGATATCACAGACTAGACATGAACAGAGATACGAATCAGATAATGGGTATAAAATCTGAAATAAGCCGCAGTGTAAAAGATGACGAGATTGCTACTAACTCTATATCACATCGAATCATTGCCCAATTCTTTTTAATATTCACCTGGATCTCATCCTTGTTCAGCTGTGTATTGTTCTGCACAAATCCCACAGGCTCGTCCCACGTGCCCTCTCTAGTCTTCTGGTTGTAGTAGTAGTTGTAGCCTCCCTTTACCCAGTGCTTCATCCACTCGCTACCATTATCACCTAGGAAACACAGCCACTCGGATCACATCCACTCCAGATCTAACGCATCTAATCGCAGTGTATAAGCGACACACACTTTTCACACTTACCCTCCTTCTTTTTCTCATTCTTGATCTTAGTCAGGTCATCGTGATATGTCTGGGCGCACTCTGGGGTCACGCCATACAGACTGGCTCCAGGTGTGCGCAGAGCTGCCAGCGTCTGGGTGGCATCCCCACTGTCTACAGCTTCGTTAATGGCTTGGATTGCCTGAGAGACTGTCGGAGTAAAGCCGTGTTAACGCCAGAAATCACGAAGACGATCATGATGTAAGCTAGAAACTATGCATCGTCCTTTCTTACACTGCAGGGCCTCTTCGGTGTCTCTGTTAGCTTGGAAGATCGCCTCCTGGATTTCATCCAGCCAGAGCACTGCTGATGGATCTTGAGTCTCCTAAACCAAGAAAACCATGCAGAGAGTCAAAAATCTGATATGAGTGAAATGATGCAGAAATATTTCAACTGATTAAGGTAATAGGTGCAACAGGATTCTGGCTTTTATAAGAATCCAAGGCTGTGCGTCAACTTCTCAGAGCGTCCAGACCAACCACGGATGTCAATAAATGCAACAGACTCGGCTTCAAAGGTCAAACCAAATCAAAGCATCAGCATGAAATGCATTCTCTCTCTGACTGTGTTGGCTATGGTGCTTTTAGCCACCAGGAGGCTCTGTTTCTTTGTAATGTCACACCAGCCCGCGGTTTTGTTCTCCCGCCCGTTTTACCAGCATGCTGCACTGGGATTGGCTAGCAGTTCTTACACATAAGCAGCTCTCTGATTGGAGAGTAAAACTATTTACGAACCAGAGACTTTTTAGGCACAGTGAAGTCTTTCTTTGAATTCTTCCAGGGTTTATTTTCAGCTCAAGTGCTCATGAGAGTCTAGAGCTCATGGATCTTGGCACAAAGCTGACGTGCAAAGAGGTGTGTTTCACGAAGAAGTTAAATTATTTCCAGTATGATCAGACTCGACAAAGCATAAAACACTTCTCTGATTACATGGTTACCGGGAGCGTATTTAATAAATAACTTTTATAGCAGAGTTCACGCCTGTTTACTGGTAGTGAATCTATAATCTACTGCTGTAATCTTCTGCTACAATGGGATGAAGAGGAAGTGGGCGGGCCCTCGTGGTTTCCGCCACGGGCAAATCTCTTTGCTGATTGGCTGACAATGCAGGGCCCTGCCCATTGGCTTCACAGTGCTGGCGGTCCAAACTAAACTTGAGGGTGTGGTGGAAAGCTGCTAAACCACTGGGGAATAAAAAGTTTTGTGTTTTTGGAGATTGCATCAAAACTGGGATTAGTCAAGTGCGTGCCATTTTGTGATGTTAATGCCGTTTAATTATACTGCATTTACTGTCTTATTGTAATTTATTTTGAGGTTTTTGCTTATGTTTATTATTACATTTGATGAGGATATCATACGATATAGGATTTCACATTATGATACATACTTTAGGAAGGATTGTGCCTAGGGTGCTATTTGCATAATAATTCCCCTAAAGGTCTCTGGCTAGCATGGTGTAACAAAAAATTACACGGACTGCCAATCACAGTTAAGGAAGTGAAAAAGGTGGGGCAAAATGGCAGAGATTATTATATTTCAGTCTCTTCAGGGCCTGTCACAGCATGAGATCATAAGAATAAAAAGGGTTACTTTATTCCTGGACTAATGCCTATAAATATGTTCCTATTAAACAGGACAGGCTAGTTTGTTTATAGCAGTACCACAGAATAGCGATACTGTTAATTCCTTGTGAAAATGCAAAAAATTTGACATCTAAATAAAGTGTTAACACTTTCATAAGCAACAGAAATAAGCAACAGTTCATGTCACACTTCTAATTTTACCCCAGAATTTAGTTTCAAACTGCAACGGTCCGATTCCCCCCTGCAGCCGCATTTGAATAAAGCTCCTCACTCGCCTCAGCTGCACAGCACATGACTTTGCAGAAGTTAAACAGAAAAGAAAAAAAAATCAAGAACTTCCTTGTATAACCACTTCCTATGTCACAAGAACATCTGGAGGGCTCGAGGTAAATGTCACACCCAGGAATCTCCACTCAGAATCTGGTCAGAGCTTAAAAATGCACAGTCTAATTCTGCCAGTGTGAAGGAGCAGAGTTTTGTCCTTTTAAGGCAGCGACGCAGTCATCAGCCTGTTATTTCCTACTGTTGTGAAAACCATCGCATAAAGGAAGACTTTGTTTTCATTGCCATTCCGAGTCCTGCGTGATTCAGAAATTAGACCTAGCATCAAGTAAACCTCAAACACATACACAAGATAGAAATCAGAGTTGAAAAACAGACAAAACTCCGTATCGGCGTGGAAAAAAAAAAACAAGAACAGGATTTCCAACTGTCTCTAGCTTGTGCAATCTCTCTGTGGCCATTCAGCAAGGTTGGAAAGTTTCTCATTGCACCTACAGGCTGACGTTCAAGCCTTCCCTCCTACATCTGGATGACGTTAGTTAAGCGGCCATGGGTATGTTGTCAACTCTGCTGGCAAACAATTACCCTGTTCTCAATTCTCACCTGCATGGACGGACTTTCACTTTCACCGAGTGACATCCGTACAGTGACTTCATGTGTAAACAGAGCCATTTATAATGAAGAGAATCACCTGGGGGTGATATCATCTCCATATTGATGAACATTCAATACTAGAGGATCCTTTCTCTGGGGCTGTTTATGAGTAATAGAAGACTGTAAAAAAAAAAAAAAAAAAAGGCTAAAATACAATGACTAAAAGTGAAGAGGTGGTGAAGGAGAGCATGAGACGATGAGTGTTCATGATGTTATCTGTCTGAAGTCATGGGTTACTGAGACATATGAAATGTGGCACATTTCATAAACAGCACATTACTCAGGCCCTTCTCTGACAAGACTAAAAGACCAAACTGGAATGAAATTATTTAGTGTGTTTACATGCACATTAATAGTCCCTTTCTGATTTCACTTGGCTTTGAACCAGTACAATAATATTATATCACACTATTTTTATTACATGAAATCTGATAAAGTCACAGATTTTAGACTGATCAGTGTGTACTATTAATCTGATATATTTCATGCTCCTGCATCTACCCTTGGGAGGAAATGTAACCAGTTAGAGGATCGAAAGCTGTTTTTAATTATGAAAGGAACAGTTCGAAAGGGTCATTTCAACCATAAAATATTACTAATAATGAATTACCTGGGAAGTGACTCAAAACCTGTTTTATACCTGTTTTGCTTTGACCCAAGAGGAAACTTGCAAAAGCAGAACACGCCTTCATCTAAATGACATGATCAATGATCTTATTTAGATATGCACATGCTAGATACATAGGATTTCTAAAAAACATACATTCTACTTTTCTTTTATCAATCTTTAACTGAAGAAAATTTTTGGGGGGTCAAAATAAACTATAATTCTAACCTGATTTACAAAAACAACGGCAATTTTCTTTGTACTCACATATGACTGTGAGTCCTGCATGCCTGGAGTTTTATATTATTTTATTCAAAATATTGTTTTTACCCTTCAACAGAGACAGTGGAATGAAGAGCGACTTATACCGCATGCATTCTGTACAAGGAAAACCGAGGACATACGTGAGCTTTCTCTCTCCGTGCCTCCAGGAGCTTGTCGAAATAATGTTGCGCTATTGACGGATCCACATCGGTCAGCTTGGCTGCAGGGTGCTGCAGGGCCTCCAGAGTCTTCTTTGGGTCTCCCTCATGGAGAGCCTCGTTGATCTGACCAATCGCGGCGATTCCTGAGGACGTGACCCATCAGAAGATTGTGAAAGATCAAATCTAATGATGTTACCTGATCAGCTCGTGGACTGTAGCTTATACGCGACTCACTCTCGTGCTCCTCTTGGATAGTGCTGTTGACCTGATCTACGCATGCCTGGATGTCGTTCCACGTCAGATAATCGTTGCCTTCTTCTCGCGCTGCAGCCTTCAGGCGCATCATCTCATCCATGTACCTGGATACAAATACAAAAACCTGTATGAACAAAAACATGACAAGAATACACTGTCCAGGCAAAAACAAAACAGGGTTTTAGATCATTTTATATTCTGTTACACTTTCACACTCTTATTCGTACAAGTGGGTCAGAAGTATGTTCCTGACAAACCTATTTCAAGTCAGACAGAGGTAGGGAATGCTTAAATAAGAATCTAAAGGGAATGTACGGTTCCTTGCGCAAGTGTTCACCCCATTGAATTTTTTCTCTCCATATTTTATAGTGATACAACTTGGAACTGAAATGTATATAAAGAACGGACACAACATAGCCTATAATTACAAATCAATACAGTTTGCAAAATAGTAAACCTTGTGACTGCATTGGCATTCCCCCTGTTGCTGTGAAACCCAGAAATGAGTGCACAAGAGGCAAATACTTATAAAAGCCCCTGTATAGTACCAGTGATCATCAAACCAGCATTATACTAGATTCCCAGCATGTTTGTTGTACCAGGTTCCCAGCATGTTTGTTGCTAAATGTCTGCAATACCAAAACAGAGGGCAGTGTAGAATTATCTCAGTTCTCAGTTTGCACTACGTACTATTTCTTACTCTATTACTATATGCACTTATTTTTTAGATATTATTTACATTATTTAACGTGATCTCCTTACCAAATGCCAGTTCTATTACAATCCCTAGTGCTAATCATCTAGATTACAACATAATAAATACAATTATTTACAATGTATAACAAAGATTTTATCCCATGCAAAAAAATACCTGTTTCTTATATATTTTTGCATGCTGAATCTAATGTGTTTGAAGACATTTTTTGCAGAATCTCTCCATCATCTATAGTTTTTTTTTGTTCCAGTATACTCACATGGACATGGAAAAGCGGTTCCAAGGAAAGTACAGCCCCTTTACCGTGAAGTGTCATATAGTCTATACAAAATACATAGCAATGCCACCTATGCACATCACTGGTTGCATCCGCCAGTATGTATATAAAGAGATAAACATCTATGGAAGCTTCTAGACTTGTGTCCACTGTGAGAATAGCAAGTTATCATGATTTTGTGATTTTCAATGCCATAAAAAGACTCTGGGTGAATGTGACCAGCGTCGGCTGGCAAGAATTGTTTCATGTGATAGGCGTACAATACTGCCTCAAGTAACCTCGCAATTCAATGCTGGGGTCTCAACAAACATCAGCGTGAGGACTGTGCAATGTTCCCTCCAAGATCCTGTGGGGGACCTACCAAATATTACTTCAGTTTATGTTGGCAGACTATTGCTGGACATTAAAGATGGATGTTCCTGAGGCCAAATATAGGTTTGTACTTTTTAAAAAGTGCAATAACAGACTTATTTATGAATAAGTTATATATAATCCATCACTGAAAAAACATACATGATTCAAATTCAGCATGAAAATACTGTACCACCCACCTATTTCAGTTTCTGGACAAAACTTTGTAGAAGTCTAGAAGAATAGCTTGGAGACACTAACAGTAACAGACGTATGCATTTTTATATCAATGTACAACAATGCATCATAACTTATAAGGGCATCCACTTATAACTGACCACATTTTTTTCAATTTTGTTTCTGACCTGCCCCCTACAGGATGCTACTTCTTACTTCCTCCAGAAGCATAAAGAGTACTAAAATGCGTTGTGCATATGTGTCAACAGTGCATCAAGTATAACCCGGATAAGTGCCTAAACAACCCTTGTTTATTTATTTTGTCTTGCCTGAAGCAGTGTTATGATAAGCAAGGTCATGAATTTTTCACAACACTGTCACAAAGCCTCATACTGTATATAATATTAATAACAAATGGAAAATATAACCATGTCTTTGATACTATACTTGCAGAATTTGGTCTTGGGTCTCTTCGAAATGAAAGGTTTGCATAAGAGATTTCTGCGAGTTGATTCGAGTACTGCACAAATGCACTTGACCTGTTAGGTATTATGTATTGCTTTATCAAGTCGTAGGATCCTTTTGAAGCCACAAAGCAAAGTTTAATATTTTTATGCAAACAAGACCTAATGCTCATAATTACACAGTGTGTGCAATATCAAAATAACCAACATTATCCATCTGCCTGAGTACCACCCTCATGCTAAGCAGGAAATCAAATCTAATGTCACTGATGTTGATGCTTGTAGGAATGAAATGCAGTGTTATTTTTTCCATAGCAGTGAAAATAAGGGGAGTGACCTTGAGAAGAAAAAAAAGAGGATTACATGAACTTTACTAAGAGGATTCATGTGCAAATCACAAATCCTCTCAACATACAAATCAAATAAGAAATACATATTAATATCAGCATTCAAGTTCTTAGTAGTATAATACTGATTAGGATTTAAACCTGGGTAATTTCTGAACAGAGAAGGTAGGCGAGAAATTACACCGTCCCTGTTATTTCATACTTAAAAAGACAAAAGGTTTATGGGCATTTTATTTGATCTCAGTGCTACTTTTTATTTAATCTGTGCATCAGTTTTTGAAACAAAGCCTGTTACTACAGTGTTAGTGCAGCCTGGCTGTGAGTCTCACCTCTGTGCATACTCTCCTTCCACATTGCTGAGACCCGTAACAGGGCTGCTCAGTTGTTTCCACAAGGCACCTCGGTCTCCCACTTCCAGAGCCTCGTTTATCAGCACCACCGACGACAACATCTCTACTGCAACCAGCAGTTCTGGGTGTGAGAGCACACCCTGATCAACCACACACAAGCCTTAGTCAGGATAGCAGAACTCAGCCTTGATTTAAGCATATTAAGGGTGAGTGTGTGTATGCTCCGACCTGTGGGCTTTGCTGCTGCAGGCTGAAGAGTTCTTTCTGGTAGAGGTCAGCAGCTCTGGGGTAGACGGTTGGTAGCTGAGCATCTGGATTCATTAGCTCATTCACCGTGTCCTCAGCAACACCCTTCCTGATGGCAGCGTTTATCCGCTCTACAGCCTGAAGCACTGAGAAAGACACATGCGCCATCATTCTAAAATAAAACGGACTCAAATACAGGCCTGGAATCAAATACAAAACGTAAAGAACGTACTTTTTGTCCAAAATTTGCCAATTACATTTTTGATCACTATTTTGATCGATTAAAACCAGTGCACTGACAAATACACTTTGGGTTGTCTGGACATTTGCCAAAAAAGGACGCATTTCCCACACACACACAAAGACACATCTTTTTAATTAGTATCACTAAAAGTGCTATGAAAAAAGCAGCACACAAACAGAGAGAAAGGTTCATACTTTTCTGATAGCTTGATGCAACATCATTGGCTACATCCACGCCGTTCTGCAGCTCCTCTTTGGTCAATGACTCTCCTGGTGTGTTCTGGGTCAAAAGCAACCAAAAGATCAGTACTGTGCAAAAGTCTTAGGCACCCTATTGTTTTTAGGTGCATTTTTTTACTGATGTTTTGTTGAGTTCTGCATTATTGAATCACTACGAAAAGATTTTATAAAAGTAAAACTTAGCAGCTAATTAGTGTACAGTACGATGCAAAAGTCTTCATGTAAAGCAAAGATGCCTTCAAAAATAATGAAGATGTTTCTACACAAAAGAAAACACTATAAAGTGCAGTAAACAGTAATAAAATAAAGAAAGTCAGTATTTGCTGTGCCTTTTTCTTAAACAGTGTTCCCAGGTACAATGTGTGCAGTTTTATAAGGAGATTAGTTTTTAAGTTTTACAGAGTGTTTTGGAGAATCTGCCACAGCTCTTCTGGAGACTTTGACTGTCACACTTACTTCTTTATTTTGCATGCAAAACCCAGCAGCCTTCATTATGTTTTTGTCTGAAAAGTGGTCTGATATGTAATGTGTTGCTTTCATTACTAATGTACAAACATTTTTGTGTAATTTTTTGTTGGAAAAGTAACATTTGGAAATCTTTTTGTACTGACTGAATAATGCAGAACTCAAAAAAAAAAACCCATCAATACTAAAAGTTGTACCTGAAAACAACAGGGTGTCTAAGACTTTTGCACAGTACTGTATAATATCAGTGACCTTCCCATAACAGCACGTCCCCATGTGTTTTATTCCTCTTACACCACAGCACGTACAATTTCTTTCGTATTGAAGATCACAGACTGTTCAGTGAAACAAGTTGGTTCCTGTTGTCACTTACATTATAGCAGCTATAAACAATCATTCCTTCACCTGCCACTCCTTTTTCTCTCTCTTTTAAAGTTAATAAGACCTCTGACTGTTTAAAAAACGCTGAAACTGGAGACTCCTTCCATAAATGTCATATAAACATTTCCTCACCCCAGAGAAAATTGTTAAAATCTGTTTAAAAAAGATTTAGTCTTGTTTCTGATTAGATTGTACCAAATATTTAATAGTTTAAAAATCATTTATTGTTTCATGTATAAATATTCCTTAGTCAGATTTTCGGAGGTTAGAGGATTTAAAATGAGACGATTTAAATGAAAATACTAAAATGAAAATATCTGACGTTATTCTGATGGATACACCCAAAATCCCTGATTTTTTTATCTTCATTTTCTAAAAAGTATTTTACTTAAAGGTTGTGCTTTTACGATGTTTGATCTATTCCAGAGTTGCTTAGACTTTTCCCAAATCTCTCTCCTGTTGCATAAAATTTTATTTAAAAGGAAAAAAAAAAAGTTAGGTACTTTATTCTTTGGGATTTGTCGAGCAAACTGACAAAAACACACAAATGGAAAACCTGTTAAATCTTTGACACTTTCTTTTAAAAAAAACCAAAAAACTAAAACTTTGTAACCAGTTTGTGTCATTATTATTGCAGAAAACAGCCAAAAAGAAAAACCTCCTCCAGGTTCTAACATCTCATCTTATGCCTTGTCATATCTTCATGTTTTGCCTTAAAAACAATCTGACAGTTTAATTATGAAAGCAGCGTCTAATTAGGCGACCGCAGAGAACAAACAAGCTTACAAGCTGAAAAAAAAATCAAAAACCAAATCCTTAGGAACACATAATGAGCCGTGGACACGCTGACAGCACGTCCTGGGAGAACGTGAAATGCCGACACGCCCATCAGGAATAATTACACACAAGTCCACTTACTGCTTTGAATTGTTATTGCTTAAAGTTATTTAAAATAAACCACACAGTGAGGACAAAGGCTGTATAATTTATATATTTTTAAGTCTTTTAGGATTATCCTGCTTTAAAGTTGAACTGCATGAGCTAAAAAAAGATAAACACCATCATGTCATGGTCATTAATTGTTAAGTATTACTTAAAAATGCATAAAAATTAACGTAATTCTGATTTACCTTAATCGCACTTAATTCGCTCGCATTTTGGTTTGAATTGGCACTTGATGAAAATGGGGTTCAGCGACATGTCTGGAAGTGGGTGGGGAGATATGATGTTTCTTGCATCGAAATTAGTGACATTAGTTTTAAAAGTTAGCTGAAAACAAAATCCGTTAAAGCAAATTTTTCCTGTATTATACTTTTATTAAACGATGCTGGGAAAAGAATACTGCTTAGAGAGAACTTGTAAAAATTTCTTAGTTGCTGCACCTTTGACATTATTTCAGACTGGAGTGGGGCGGGGCTTATTTTATCACCGTGCTGGTAAAGATAACAAAATCTTTACTCAATAAATTAAATAAGTCCACTGGGAAAATTGTAGTGCTCTAAATAGAGTAAAGAATAAAGTCTTAAATGTGCTCTTAAAGTACGAAACTCAGCATAGGAGAAAGATCGACAAAGGAATATGATGGTACCGATCACACCGAATTTCAGTTCCTGGTCATAAGTGTCGTAATGTCCGATGTCGTAAAGAACATTGGAAAATTTTAGCTAAGGTTAGCTAACAAAAGAACAGTTGTTAGCTAGCATGATACAGACTAGCTGGATGCTAAAAGCTAGTTGTCGTGATAAATATGGCAGTGTACATTATGTAGCAGAAACTTTTCCTTTATTATATTTTTATCAAACGATGCTGGGAAAAGAGTACTGCTTAGTGTGAGACCGCATAAAATTTTTTAGTTGCCACACTGTGACATCATCTCAGACTGGAGTGGGGCGGGGCTTATTTCATCACCATGCTGGTAAAGGTAAACAAAATCTTTATTCAAATAAAAGTAAATAAATCCACTGGGAACAATTGTAGAGCTTCAAATGGTTTTTTACTCAAGATAAATTGAGTAAAAAATATTGAAAAATATGAAAAGTACAAAATCTTAACTCTTACCTTAAATATGAAAATCAACGTACAAAGAAAGACTCACTAAGGAAAACTGCGGTACCGATCAAACCAAATTTTAGTTTCTGGTGCTGAGGGACAGCGGAAAATTTTAGCTAAGGCTAGCTAACAAAAGAACAAATGTTAGCTAGCACTCAAAATTCACAATTCATATTTTCAGCATCATATTTCATAGGAGTAAATGTGTTCAGGAAATCAGGTACTTAATTTATCGCCTATAATGGATGACTTAAAGTAAAAGGGTGCTTTAAGGATTAATATTTATGTTTAGAATGTTTTGTCTGAAACTGGAAATGTTCAGCTGTGTTTAAACTGTACTTTAGCATTATCTTTATACAGATTTGTAAATGCTGAACAAATTGTGCACTCACACGAGTCCCCAATCTCATACAAAATAAAAAATAAAAACAGTAAAAGTTGAATTTAGTCTCACAGGATTGCAAGATTGAAGCAGAGGTTTCAACAGCAACCTTGTGTGGAAATGAAATTTATAATTAACTCCATGCAATCAATTTCTTTCCAGGAAAGCAGAGCTCATTTGCAAAGGTTCCCCAAGACAGTTAATTACTAATTTTGCCTCATCGAGACTGGTAATAGACATGTTCGAACGGGAAACTAATCTACCTGGAGGCGCCGGTTCAATAAAATCAACATTAAACTAGTAGACACGGGGGGACGGAATAACACATTATCTCTGCTGAGCACACGTCTGTAATAAGACGACGAGTTTTAATGGGAGAAGAAAGTCTGACACTCTTTATTTTGCAGAGTACTAACTGGGGATTGGAGAATTTCCAGCATCCCAAAGCAATAAAAAATTTTCTCAACACTTTAGAGTTAGTTTTTTTCTTTTATCATTATATAAATAAATTACAATACAGATAAAATAATCTCCTGAAATATTAAACCATGTCAGAATGATCACATTTTGGCTGATGATTGTCATAAAACTAATTTCCTGAAATAATTTAATTGCATGTTCCACTGCTATAGTACAATGGCTTACAAAATTATTCACAACCCTTTCGCAGCTGATACAGAAATGTCACTTACACTGAAGTGCCACTTGGTAGGTCCCCCATGGGATCTTGGAGGGAACATTGCACAGTCCTCACGCTGATGTTTGTTGAGGCCCCAGCATTGAATTCCGATGTTACTTGATGCAGTGTTACACGTCTATTACGTGAAACGATTCTTGCCAGTCGACGCTGCTGATGTTCACTCAGAGTCTTTTTACGGCCACACTGCTGTCATAAGTTTGAGGTTTTGTTGGAATTCTTGTAGTCACGGTTCACCCTTGAAATGCTCATACGTGAAAATCCCAACTTTGCTTCTACCTCCACAATGCTACGACCCATCTCACGAGCTCCAACTATTATATTCTTTTCTATTTATACTTCAGTATAAATTCTACCAGGAAGAATGGGAGGAAAAATACTGTAGAACAATGTACAAAGCACATTATATAGGTTCTCTACCATGTGTTAATTCATATATAGGGGTTGAATAGTTCAAAAGCTTTTGTCCAACACTAATGAATAAAATATAATACTAATTAAAATGAACATTGTGTTTACTACAGTAATGAACATTTATACATAATATTTCTATTTACAATCTCCAGCAGCTCCAATAATTGTGATTAGGAGCTGATGTAATAATGACTAATACACCGCTCTGATGTACATATGAAAACAACACACTGCCAAAGAGAAACCCCACCGAGCTCCGGCTGTGAAGACCTTCAGCAGCCGTTATAAACTCAATTATTCTGAGATGAAACTGAATTTGTGTGGGACTGGTGTGCTGTGTATCAGGTCGTCTGCTTGTTCAATCCAGTCACTGGATGTTTAAAACCTGATGGGGGATTAGAGCCGGCTGATGAGATCGATGATATGGAGAGAAATCTTCTTCATCCAGCATGTCAGGGTTTGAAATTAAAAATTACGTGCAGGGAAAGGTCAATAAAAAGACAGGGTACACATCAGCGTGGTGTAAGGACACAAGATTAGAACAGATCTGTAACGTTAACTGTACTGACTGTATCGACACAGTGAACACTTTTTACTTTTGCATTTAGTTTATTTGTTGTGTCATATACTGTACAGCCCTGTGCAAAAGTCTTAGGCACTCATATTTTTTTAGGTACAGCTTTGTTATTGATGTGTTTTTTTTTATTCTGCATTATTGAGTCAGGACAAAGTCATCTTCAGAAACGGAAACATTATTTTTGAAGGTGTCTTTGCTTTAATGTGTCTAAGACTTCTGCGTCGTACTGTACAGTAATTAGCTGGTAAGTTTTACTGAGCGTCTTGGAGAATCTGCCACAGCTCTTCTGGAGACTTTGACTGTCACACTTACTTCTTTATTTGCAGCAAAACCCAGCAGCGTTCATTATGTATTTAGACTGAAAAGTGCTCTGTTATGTAATGTGTTGCTTTTGTTACTGACACACAAACATTTTTGTGTAGCATTTCATTTTTTGTTGGAAAAGTAACGTTTGGAAATATAAAATCTTTTTTTTACTGACTCAGTAACGCAGAACTCAAAAAAAGCATAAATCACAAAAACTGTACCTAAAAAAAACATTGTGCCTAAGATGATGTACTGTAGTTTTATTCTGTATTTAGTTTATTTTTGTTGTGTAATATACAGTACTGTGCACTAAATTTTTTTAGGTACAGCTTTGTTATTGAAGTTTTTTTTTTTTTTAATTTCTGCATTATTGAGTCGGTACAGAAACATCTTCAGAAACAGAAACATGGTCCATTGCAGCTGATCCAGAATGCTGCAGCTCGACTGGTATTTAACCTTCCCAATTTCAGCCATGTCACTCCGTTGGTGCGCTCCCTTCACTGGCTTCCTGTAGCAGCTCGCATCAGATATAAAACCCTGATGCTGGCCTACAAAGCCAAAAATGGTCCAGCTTCTCCCTACCTGATGGCAATGGTCAAAGCCTGATGCGTACCTAGAGCCCTTCGTGCCTCAAGTATGGCATCATCCAGGATACCTGGGAGGCAAGCATCCAGACTTTTATTTGTTCTGGCACCAAAGTGGTGGATTGAACTTCCTCTGAGTGTCCGAACAGCCGAGTCACTTGCTGCCTTCAAACCCCAACTGAAGACACACATCTTTCGAGAGCACTTAAATGAGCACTAACTAAAATCTTTACTGAACCTACAGCAGTATTGTATTGGCCATGTATCATCTTCACTGGTTTTGTGTAATTTGAGTTATAGGACTTATCTTACTTGTAATTTCATTAGGTAGTGTATGACTAATTTCTAGCATTATCATAGCTCAAAGTAGCCTGAATTCAGGTCTACCAGATTTAGCTTTGGATATTCCAAGTTAATGACTAAGCACTTTTGTAAGTCGCTCTGGATAAGATCGTCTGCTAAATGCCATAAATGTGAATGTAAATATATTTTTTTGCAGTGTTTGCAGATCTGCATTGTGTTTTCTTCATTTTTAACGTCAACGTTCATTAATACGATTATAACAAAAATACATCGAAGTCTTCAAACCCCCTCAGTAGGAACATCATATGAGCCAATCAGCTTGTGAATTCTGCAATGATTGTCAGTAGCTTAGGTGTTTCGAACCCTCTGATATAAACGGGAAGCCCCGCCCCCTTCCCCCTTTTGATTAGATTTTCCTGATTGAAAGATGCTCTGATGATGTGTCCTCAGTTTTTGTCATAGTAAATGGAGAAAGTTTTGTGTTTATTAATATGTAATAAAAATCTACGTGTGTGTGTGTTCCTCTTAGTGTGTATAGCAAACATCAGCGCAAAATATAGCCACAATGTTTTTAAAAAAAAGCACTTTTTTGGTTTAGTTGAAGTGTAAACACTAGAGAAGTTTACATGAGCACTTTCTTATTAATTACTTTACATAATTCATCAGTAAATTAATTTTCCTAAAATTCAAAAGCAATAAGGAATTAACCTTTTCTCTGTTTGTCTTTACTAGAAAGCCAGTAGTTGGACATTGTCCTTTTAAACACGTTTTTTATTTACAGTGAATGGAGTGTTGATGAATTGTGGATTGTGATTGGATAAAGGAAATAAACAGTAGCACTACCGCACTGATTACTTTACTGTAACAGCTCCACACACAGTGGATTCATTTTTATTATTCCAGTTTTTGGCAGGGTAAGAATTAAAATCAATAAGCTGTGAATGAATCTTTTCAGACGCTGGTGGATTTCTTCACTGAGAAGAAGTGTCCGGTGTCAGAGCGACTGAAAATCTTCTACTGCTGCCGAGCTCCTCCACACTGGGACCTGCAGGTATTAACCTTTATATGTACATTTACCTGAAATGCTAAAATAACCCTTCAACCAAAAGTATTGGAGCACAAGGCCAGTTCTTTTGTTTCTGCCTTACACTGAAGACAGAAGAAGCGAGAAATGTGCAACTAAATATTAAGCGTTATGAACGTTAAGACTATCTGTTCCAATACTTTTGGCCACCTAAGGATTGGTAGTCTGCCACATTCTAGATATCATGTTCTAGATCTCTCGTCTCATATTTGTCCTTTGATCTCAAGCCCAAATGTCTTTATTCAGTCTTTAGCAAAATCTAAAGACCTTGTGTTCCAATACTTTGGGAGGGGCCTGTGTGTGTACACGTCCGTGTGCTGTATGTATCTGTATGCGCATTCAGACAGAGCAGGGACATGAGAAAGGATAACAAGAAAGTGAGAGAGGGGGTGTGTGAGAGCGGCAGAGCGGGATGGATGAGTGGCTGGGTGGATAGATGTGATGGAGACACGGAGGGAGGGAGCAGATGACATCGAGGGCTCGGTGTAATAACGGAGAACAGCAATAAAGCTGGAATTGAAGGCGCTGAGATCGCTGCCTGGGGAATTGAGAACCGAGCAGCCACGAGCACGAGGGGAGACGAGGCCCCCATTTAACGAGAGAGAGAGAGAGAGAGAGAGACAGATGCAAGTGGAGGACAGAAGCATTCTGGAGATTTCAGATAGCTTTATTTGCTTACAGAATAAATAATTTTGCCATAAATATGATAAAAGGCTGCAGGGGGGTGTGGGGGGGTGGTCGTGGTGGTTATGTGATATGGTGCACAAATGGGTCAACATGGAAACAGTCTCTCTCTCTCTCTCTCTCTCTCTCTCTCTCTCTCTCTCTCTCTCTCTCGCTCGCTTCTTTTCCTTTTCCCTTTTGTCTTTCTTAATCTGTCTTTCTCAGTCTCCTTGTCTTTCTTTCTTTCTTTCTCTATCTTTTATTTCTCTCTACTGACCTCCTCTTTCTTTCTCACTATTCCAGTTGACCATTCGAAACATCTCTCTCTCTTTCCCTCACTTGCTTGTATTTCTTTCTCTGTCTCTCTCTCTGCCTGTCTCTCTCTCCTTGTCTTTCTTTCTTTCTTTCTCTATGCTTTCTCTCTCTCTCTTTCTCTCTCTCTCTCTCTCTCCCTCTCTCCTGACTTCCTCTTTCTTCCTTCCTTCTTCTCTCACTGTCCAATTTTACTATTAGAAACACCCCTCTCTCTCTCTCTCTCTCTCTCTCTCTCTCTC
>JAOVVH010000043.1:10940785-10958230 GCA_028566435.1 Scorpiodoras heckelii
TATTATTATTATTATTATTATTATTATTATTATTATTATTATTATTATTATTGTTGTTGTTGTTGTTGTTGTTGTTTATGCGCATTGGAGAAAAAAAAATTCTCTGCCTGACCTGTTCTTGCTCTGCTCCCCAGGGTGGATTGTTATCCCCTCATCCTTTTATCCTTTGCGTGTCCTGGACCCTAGGTTGCCTTTATTGTAGAATCCATCACACATGCGGATGGCCTGACCCTGTCTGAGCTGTTAATGGGAACTCTTCTTGGTCAAAGCTGCTGCTGATACAGAAGTTCAGTGGGACTAAAGCTTTTGCCTGTCATAGAATGATCCTAAACCAAAAGACCCAAATAGACTTGACCCCCGCGCTCTTTTTCTGCATGGTCAGTGATGAAATATTTTAGTGATTACATTTGTTCTTACACTATATATGAATTGTATACATTGCATGGCATTAGATTGTGTGATATCATCATACTTATTAGTTTTGAATCGGTGTCTGTCTTGCATGCAAAAACGTTTTAAATCATAAATTGTTTTTAATAAGCTTGAACACTGAAGGTCATCTAACACAATACAAAAAAGGGAATTCATATTCAAGCATTTCAAAAGCATTGCATAATTAAAGACCTTTATCTAAAATCTCCAAAATCTGAGTGATAGCATTCACAACTGGAGAGATGTCTCAAAGGTGAAAGTTTCTTGTCCTAATAGCACTGCTTAAACTTCTTTTTAAGCAATTAAAAAGCAGTGGAGTACCCACAATGCAAACTTACTATTCAGCCATAAGGTAGTTTGAAGGTGACGAAAAGGAAATCGTAATACATATAACTATTCTTCAAGTGTGAGCTTGGGAGTGCCATAGTGAAAATGATGACAAGAAACAGAAAGCTCAGTGCCAAACCAGCTATGGGTAGTGCTGTGTATGCTAAGTGGTGAAGACAAAATGCAATGTGGTATGATTAAATTTTGGTGTAGGCAGGCTCCCTTAATTTACAGGTTTTTACAGTTTTCTAAGGTAAAGCCTGAGGCGTTTTCAATTCCAGAGGAAGCTGTTTAGATAGCATATCAAAAACCTGCGAAATCCATTTTGTTAAGTGAATTACCTGCTCTAGATTGATTGTAGGTGTGAATGAGTGTGTGTATTCCTGTCTCATGCCCAATGTTCCTGTAGAAAACTTCTAAACCACTGCAACCTTGATGAGGATAAAGTGCTTACTGAAAAATGAATGAATGAATGAATGTTGTTTTAAGGACATTGGTCTTGCCCAACAGAGTGAGGTGAAGCTAAGACCTCAGCACAATCAGATGGGTCTGAATTTTAATGCCAGAATGTACAACTATCATCTTGGTTCTGTCTGTAGTAGAGCTGAAGATCTTTGCCCGAACCTGACGGGACGTGACGGGTTGGGTCGTGTTCGGGCTTAATTTCTGTCATGTTACTCGGGCTCGGGTTGGGCTCAGGTTTGCGCGGTAAATGAGTTGTCAGGTGATGCATTTCGATTAGCGACAGAAACCCAGCTGGCATTTCAATGATTATTCACCATTGAACCAATGTCAGGTTGAAGATTGATTCACCGTTGAATTAGATTTTGTTTTTACCACGACACTGCTTCAACGTCTTGCTTTTCAACACAAGATGCAAAAATGGATGGCGAGGAGGTGAAACGGAGGCTGGATTATGGCGATTACGTTTTGGTTGCACCGTCAGCGCAAGTAAAGTCTGAGGTGTGGAAAAGTTTTGACCATGTCCATAATGAGAATGATGAGCCAGTGACATAGCCTGATGTCGGGCTGTAAATGGGTTCGGGCTTTTAAAACGATGTACTTCTCGGGTTCGGGTCGGGCTCGGGTCGAATTGTGTCGGGCTCAGGTCAGGTCGGGCTTGACTTTTCAGGCCTGTAGTCTGTAGTCTGTAGCCTCCAATTCCCAGAATCCTCCACCAAGTAATTAACTACAAGCCTTATCACCTGATATGTCACATGCCCTGTTATCTCTCTCTCACTCCCTACTGGTAGTCACAGAAAAAACACACCACAAACCTGTATATTCTTAAGTATCTCTCCTATAACTCATCACTAGCGACACTACCAAACCTTTACTATGACCCTGTTTGTTTAATTCAGAGCTTCTCAAACGTCTTACAGTCCGAGACCCTTTATCTGTAAAATAAAATGTACTAACCACCTCCATAACATAAACTATAGCTATTATAATATTAGGCTCATTAAATAAATGTGTGCAATAATATTTGGGCTTTTTTTTAATTTCCGTAATAGAGCATTGTATTCCTGAAATTTTCACTGACAGAAAGCATTAGGTCCAAGGTGCTAATAACTCTAGCAACCTCGCTATGCTCACCATACCCTACTTTGTGAAAGCTGGTTTAGTTCATTGAGCCTGCCAAACCTATTTTATTCATTTTATTGATTGTTAGAACCATTGCCTGTTTATGACTTTCAACTGTCTGATTTGCTATTTGCAGTTAATTTGCAATTGCACCCAAATGCATGTTTTTACTTGACTGTTATCTTGTTTTGGTCAAATTGCCAGGTAATTCAACTGATACTGAATTCTAAGAATAAAAAAACTCATTGATGGTATTACATAAAGATTCTGGGAATTGTTAGTCTCAGAACGAAAGATAACATCTCATTTTCCTCATATACAGTAGTAGCATTTTGTTGATGGAGTTGCCTATTTTCAGAGGCGTTAGATGTGGAAGCTGTGATTCATGGGAGATTTGTGAGAGTAGGTTTACAGCAGGAGCAACCAAAAGGTTTGTTTGTTCTACTGGCAAAGTAGGGAAACCAAGGAACACATGTATCTCTTGCCGTTAATGTCTGCTTGTTTGTTCATTGGTTTTTAATGTCATTTCAGCATCAGTGGCTATAAGTGATGAGCACAAGGTTATATTGATACATAAGCTGTTCATCAATACATAAGTTCAACTTTCAAACACAATCGGGGCAATTTTGTATCTATAGTTCACCTGACTTGCATGTCTTTGAATCGTGGGAGGAAGCTGGAGTGACTGGAGTAAGCCCACGCAGACACGAGGAGGACATGCAGACTCCGCACAGGAGAGACCCAGACCACTCCATCTGGGGAACAAATCCAGGACACTGCCCCTCTTAATGTCTAGTTGTGAAAAACACCAATATTGCTGAGTTGAGTTCAACTAAAAAGGTCCCCATTTGTTCTGAGGCATACAAGCCAATCTTAAACATCTCATATATACAGAACAGGCACTTAGTGATCTCCTCCAAGCATGAGCTTAGGCCACTATCAGGAATTATTTTTTATTTGCTTCCTCCTTAGAAACTAACACATACTTTAGAACAAAATACTCAGCTGTAACTGAGATTATGAAGAATTTATAACTTAAAAAGGTACAATTCTTGTATTAAATTTAAATTCTACTGTATATTTACAATATTCACGGTGCAGCAATTGTTGTGCTGCCATGTTTTATTCAACTACAGAGCCATGTATGGGGTTTTTTTCCACACAGTGTTTATTGTTGCTATTTTGTTGTTAATTACTAAAAACAGTTAGTTTTAGTAGAGTCGATGCAGATTTCTGTCCCCAACAGATCTATGACAAATAGCGAGTGGTGCACAGGAAAGAAAAAAAAACAGTTTTATTTTAAACCCATTAAACAAACATGAGGGGTGGAACGTCTGGGGTTATTGGCCAGCCTAGAGGGCAGGACATGTCTGGTTATAAAGCTAGCTTTGATAAGAGTGAAACTGCTGTCCAGGTTCCTCACTCGTCACCACTGCTGTGTGATCCAGACACTGTCTCAGGACCATGGAGAGCTCAGGGATTGTGATGGGCATGCTGCTCATCACTCTGTCTTTCATCATGTGCAATGCACAACATTTACCTGAGACATCTGCAGAGGACTTGCAGAACTCTGATGTAAACCCTGACAAGGACGTGGTATGTACAGATCCTTTAAATTTATTCAGAAGCTTAGAAATTCATCTTCAGGATAATTTATTTAGAGATTTATAGATACAGTAGTTTGGCTCTTAGAAATACAGATTAACTCGCGTGATATGTTACTCATTCATAAGAATTATTTTATTAATACGGTGACTGATGGTTTGTGTTTACTTGGACACTGGTCATTTATGTATTATACAATAGATTGCATATTATTTACAGTAGGTGAATGCAGTGCACAGGGAATAAAATGCAGAGATGTTTTCTCATTTGCACAGGTTGAAGTGATGGAGGAACTTCTGTCAAGGCTTCAGAACAAATTTCCATCAACAGAGAAACGCGCAATTCCAGCGGCAAGTTCTTCTTCCCTTTCTCTTTCTGCTTCTTATAATCCCCACTTAAGCATAATGCAGTTGATGAGATAACCTTAAGCTTGTCATATGCTCTATGCTCTACTAAAATTAACAGTGAATATGAATGTAGGAAGAAATACATTATTTACTGCAATTTCATTTTCCAATACTTGGGATTCCATATACTGAGGTTAGAAATGTGTCACAGCAAAATCAAAATGTAAAATGTATACTCTTACAGTGAATAAAATATCAGGCTGACTATTATTCATAAATATGTTCCTTTATTTTACCTAAATGTGGCTCTAAATTATTGTTATACTCCAAAAAAAGGACGTTTAATAAGAACATTAACTAGACTATTTTGAGACATTTAATCTGTCTTGCAAGTAATGAATCCTTCCTCAGATATATAGATTATATAACCTGTTTTTTTATTTCTGTTTTTATTTGTTTTTATTTAAATAATCAACATACTGTATGTCAATTTTGCTTCTTGAATACAATTAATAAGCATGCTGGTAATTATTTTGTATATTTTAAGATTTCAGGGATGAGTGTAGTTATAAAGAAATGAAGATGTGGTTTTTTTTTCTCAGTGTGGATTTGGCTCCCGCTGTGCAATGAGGTTTGGTCCCCGTTTTGGGCAACTGTGTGAATGTGGCCGAGGCTCCTACTGCAACTCATACCTGCTAAAGTGCATCTGAGAAACCAGCTGGAGGAGAGCTGATGTCTCGTTTCAACATTTTCACGAACATGGTCATACAAAAATGCATTTCTTTTAGAATAACTCGATTTGTCAAAGTGTGTATGTCTATAAGGATTATGGCTTCACTGAGCTACTAAGCATGAGATTTATATTCTAGAACGCTTGCCAATATTTCCTTAACATTTTCAGGTAATATTTCTGTTGTCTAACACTTTATTAAGCCATGATGAAGGTATACCTAACAAAAATGTTTAAATTTGGACATTGGTGGAGCGGTGGCTTTCCTGTTGGATATTTTGCAAATTGTAAATTATAAATTAGTCAGGAGTTTCAGATAAAATGTAGGGAAACTGACAAACAAAGAAGACACATGAAAATATATTTGTCCATATTTCTATGAACAGTTTGAGGTCCCAAATTACAACTGTGTTACTTCATGAGAAGCCCTGAATTTCTTCAAGAGTGTAGAATGCATGTTGTGTGTTTTAGCATTTGCAGCTGTGTAGCTATGTTTTGTTGCTGTTGTAGTTACAGTACAATTTTAGTCAACTCATAGCATGTAATGACCCATACAATACATATTTTTTGGCGCAATAAACCCATGCTCTTATCAAAGTTTAATGATTTGCTGTGTTTTTCTTTTGATCTGTTCATAGTGTTTTGCTGAACCATTCATTCCCACTGGATCTGTAGAGGGATGTGCTGTTCTGCCAGCTGTTCGCCACAATTATTAATGCATGGGAAAACCTATTATACCCTTAAAGTCACTATTGACAACTGCCTTAGGACATATTCTGAATGCATAGTAAACAAGCATTCTACAGTTTATAGTAGTGCAACTAAAAATGTTTAGGTGCCAAAGAATAACATATCAAGAGTCACTCATTAACTGGTCAAATAAACTTTAATAAGAACTAGTTTGAGCTGTTGCTTGTGGAGAGCTGTAACATAGTGAGCAATAGTAATGTGAATGCATTCAATTAGCACTACACGACTGCTCTCTGAATCTTACACCAGGAAAATAACCATTCAGAACGGAGCAATTCGACATTACTGATTACTATCCATTGAGCTACAGGTACATATGCTGTAGGCAAAAGCGTAGCAAGTCAATAAACATCGAAATGATTTGATTTTCCTTACATTTGTCTTCAGTGAGCAATAAAAAACAAATCAATACCGTACTGAATCTTTCTAGCTGAACCCAAGAGAGATGCATGTTGAACATTAAGGTTTATGTTTCTCCCCCTAACTTTATTATCACCAGGAACCTCAAGGGCATGGATATAAAGTGTGTAATTGTACACTTTCTCATGATTCAGCAATTAGCAACATCAGCAATGTTAATGAGGAAACAAGCAATCTGCAGCAAATTAAACCATAAATCACTCCAAAACAGGTTCTTGAATGAAGCTGTAAGAATATATGCTTTGTTAGAGCCCTCTGATGTCTTACTGGAGTGCCAGTAGAGTATGTGTGAGTGACTTCTTGGTGCCCTAACAAACTTTAGCAAGTCTTGATATGATAAACCCAGAGGATCCAGAACCTGTGTTATAAACCTTAATAAAGATTTACTAACAGAGACAAGATTGAGTCGTCCCAACCCCCATAAGAACGTAGATGTTAACACTATTTAGTACTAAAAAGTACTTTAATATCTCACTTGACCAAAGGTTTGTACAAATTCAACTGAAAAATTACCCAAGCTGATCTGTTCCAGGCATTAAAATGAAATTGCATTAAAGCAGTGTTAAAGCACTGGAGTAATGCTTTGATTTTACGATCTACTCTAGGTTTAAAAGCATAGTCTTAATCATAATACGATCAAACACATGGTAATTCCTGCCATGGAGGCTGTACAATTTTTGCTTTATATATAAAGAATCATCAGTGTGAGTGGTTCTAATGCACCATCTCATGTCCTAACGCTAAGGAGTTTAATTATTCCCCTGAGAAACCCTTTTGCATAATTTAAAAGCCTATACTGTTTAAATTATGCAGACAAACTGAAATTAGTGAATTCACAAACAGGAAGTAGCTAAACAGTGGCATAATTCAGAAGTTTCATTATAAACAAAAATTAAATTTTGAAATGAATGGAGGATATTGATTTAATTATTACTTTAAGTGAGTAAAATGTGCAAACTTGACAACAGCTGCAATAAAAATCCAACTTTCTTTCCTAATGAGCTCTATTAACAAATATATCTTTCAAATGAGCAGCATAATATTAATATAATACTATCTGGTTTTAGAGTCTTTGTCCTAATGTATATGCAGTTTGGAGCATTTCTAAATAAAATTGCAAAATATAAGGCAGTGTCTGTGCAAATAGGAGCATGTACTGTAGAGTCTTACTGCAGACTAAAGGGGATTTGCATTACATTAGGATGCATACTTGTGTCTATCTCTTTTGTTTTGTGTTCATATGACCTAGAATTTTGAGCACTTTTTCAAAACATCTCACTGTCTTCAGTTACAATTGTGACAGATTCAGAATGAATATAATATGTTTTGTGATGTAACAAATGTTTTCTGAAGGATCTGAAATTAGCCTGCTATGTGCATCAGTTCATGATTGGCTGTATGGGCCCTTTCAATTAAATATAGTAAATTGCGTACATTTCATACTTATTATAACATTAATTACACTCTGACTCTACACTGGTAATATACAGTTTTTTTTGACCTTCGGCTGCTCCCGTTCCGCGGGGTCGCCAAAGCGGATCAAGTCCGCACCCAGACTGGTAATATACAGTGACGGTTTGATAAGCATTAAGTATAATTAATGGAGACAATAAGGCAATTCATCATTGCATATTTAATGTATGATGACAAAGGAAAGAAAAAGAATAGTAAAGAATATTCTCAATAAACCAATAAGGGAAATAAACATATGTGCATAAACATTCACATAATAAGTAAAACGATGTTTACCAGATGCTTGTAAAAGACTGGCTCCGGAAACTACCACTGGGATTAGATAGTTTTCCCTTTGGCCTTCCTACTCAATATTTCAGTATCTTTCACCACTTCCTCCTTTGCAGTATATGAAAACCATTCATCATTATAGAAGTGTGGATAAACAAGCATTAAAACATCCCATCACTGACCAGGTAGAGGACAAGAAGTGAAGTTGATGGGAATAAATGAGCAATGCTACAAAGAATAAGAACAAAGATATAAAAAAAAAGAAAGAAAGAAATAAAAGATTGGCTTGCAAGCAAACATTGGTGCTAACAAGCACAACAGGATATTCAACACATCAGGAATATTCAGCACATCAACATACATCACTGAGCTCTTATGTCCATTTCATAATTTGAGAACTCTTAAATTCTTCAAATCAGGTCATATTAGCTGTCCCCCAAACTAACTTAATATCAAAGGGGGACCAGGCTTTTGCATCTTATGCCCTGAAATTGTAGAATAATTTCCCTACTGATGATTTTAATAGCTCGTAATCTATGTGCATTACATGTCGGTGTGTATTTGAGTATTTATTTGTGTGCACTGCTTATTGA
Organism: Scorpiodoras heckelii; assembly: GCA_028566435.1. NCBI lineage: Eukaryota > Metazoa > Chordata > Actinopteri > Siluriformes > Doradidae > Scorpiodoras > Scorpiodoras heckelii. Next base: position 10,949,317 of record JAOVVH010000043.1, read on the forward strand.
ATATAGGATTATATTGTATTTTAATTGTCCTGTATTGTGCAATATTTGTAAGTATTTTGTAAAGCACTTTGTGACTTATTCTAGAAAAGTGCTCTATAAATGAAGTTTTACTTATTTCATTACTATTCAAGCAATTACATTAATATCACTCATCAAAGATTCAGCATCAAAAATATTAGAATAATAATAAAAAAAGAATTTCCTTAAATGTAATATAATATAATTGAAGTGTCATGAATTCTACAATCCACTGTAACACTCTGACTGGGTCGTTACCTTTCAAAAATACAAATTCAGACTAAACAATCGTTACCTCTCTGTGTTTAAGTGTGTATTGAAGAGTTTGCCTACCATCATTCTAATTATGCCATTGATGAGACAATGCTACAGTGCATTATTGATTATTGAGTTATTGATAGAAAAGAGGCGACACGTTGGTGCAGTGGGTATCACTGTCGCTTCAGAGCAAGAAGGTCCTGGGTTCAATCCCCAGGTGGAGTGGTCCGGGTCCTTTCTGTGTGGAGTCGGCATGTCCTCCCCATGTCTACGTGGGTTTCCTCCAACAGTCCAAAGACATGCATATTAGGTTAATTGGTGACTCGAAAGTGCCCCTAGTGAGTGAGTGTATATATGTGTGTTTGTGCTCTGTGATGGATTGGCGCCCTGTCTGGGGTTGATCCTGCCTTGCGCCCCATGCCGCCTTCTAGGCATCGGCTCTCCCATGACCCTGGGGACAGGAATAAGCGGTTAAGATAATGAATGAATGAATGCTAGAAATGAGATTTTATATTCCCTTAAACAGCCATTATGTACCATTATGTTTTAATCCACCTAACATGGAACATCATCAGAACGTTCTGAAATTATTCAGGTACTGAAAAGTAATATAACGTTAAAACAATGGTTCTTCAACTTTCTATAAACATATTCCATAATAATGATTTGCTTCATAGTGTAATTGGTTGAACTGTTGTTTCTTAATGGCATATTTGTTTTATGAATAAAGTGTATCAGGTGTGAACTTCCTTTGTTACCCTGATGTATGGCTCATTACTACAGCATTTCACTTTGTGACATTTTTGTGAAGCATTTCAAAACCTCCAGAAAGCAATTGAAACCTGCAATTTCTACAGTTCAGTGTAAAACCCCTGTAAGCATCCATGTGTTAAACGTCCACACGTCAGCTGGCTATGATATATGCTTTGAATGTTTTAAGATCTCATATTTGTGCTCATTATAACTGCAGGTGCCTTATAAATGTGGCTGCAGATTGTAAATAGCAATTTTGGCTGAGGATAAGAGACATTTAAGTTGAACTCTCTAGCCAGTATTTGAAGTTTACAGGTACACTGATTACATTTTCAGCCTGCCCAATGTGCTCAGTGAGCTCCAATTTCATCTGAGGGCAGTGTTTTGAACATATATTGTAATAATCATGGTTTATACTTGAAACGTCTTTAGCAATCACACTTTTTAGCACTTCTGTTGACATCTTCATTATCTGTTATTTCCTTTACTTTTCCAGTTCCTAAGAAAGACATGATACTACAACCATGCTGCCACTTTGTGGTCAATAATATGTGCTACACATAAGTTACTAAGACACATAATCTGTCTAATGGTTTTAACCTTGAAGAAATAAAAACATACAGTCTAACTCTGAGGTGGCTTAATTGAAGTAATATACTGATAGTATGGTATAATTTTCTTGTTTTAGTTCTTTTCTATAATAAAATGGCTGAAGGGCAGGAAGCTGTTGTAATAATTTCTATAATTAATGCTTTCATTTGCACTTCATGGCTTAATTTTTGTATTTCACTCAAAAAAAAAGGACAACGGTCCATGTCACCTGTGAAATATCTGTAACATTTAACATTAAATCAAACTAAAAACAGTAAGAATCTTATCATTGCTAGGTTTCTCTACATGCATATATGCATAAATACACATATTGGTGTATGTACCTCCATTTTATAGTTTAAGATTTTGCATAGTTTTATAGTGGTTAGTTTATTAGTGTTGTTACATCATGGCTGAAATATTACAGCACTTGAGTGTAAGACAGCAGTTACCCTAATGAGCAAGCTCACACATGCCCCTTTGAGATGCGTATCGACTGCAAAAAAAGCAACACATTTTATTTAAGGCTTGCACAGAGCGTGTAAATTATGCAGGAGTCAGTGTGATCAGGAAAAAAAAGCCATAACAAATAAAATCTCTTTCACAAGCGCTGGTGAATGGTGTAGGGTGAAGGTGTTTAGGAACACAATTACCAGTGATGAAAATATAAAAGCATAGACACAAAGATACCAAAAATGCAAATAAACAAACAAGCAAACAAAAATGCAGGGGGTATAAAAGTCCGATTTTTTTAAGTTATGAAATGTTCATTATTAATAAGCTAAACTATAAAGATTGACCATTTTATTTCTTATGAAAAACGTTGGTTAACTAATTCACATTAAAAGTTTATTGTTTCAAAATACGTGTCTGTATGGTTGACTGGGAATTACATCACTGTAATATGTAGTGGAGACAGGGGACAGTTGTAACAGGGTCAGATGTAACATCAAATATACTTCACTTTCATTATGTGTACTTGCAAACACGCAGCTGCTTTAATAACATTAATAGGAAAACTATTACTGTTAGTACTTGGTCTAGAACCGTGCATAAGTATGTGATTAGAGTTTGTTTATTCAGTGGCAGACACAGTGTCACATAGCACTATATTGCCTCCACTATGTTAGTCTGCCAGCTCCAATCAGCAAAAAGCTACAGTCGTGACACTCTGCACATGCTACATAGCATCCTCTACTTTATCATCAAAAGTTAGATTTTGAGACGTTTCCTAATCTGCAATGCATTATGAATTCCGCTTTCATTTTGTATGCAACTGAAACCAAAATAAACTAGGTTTGATCACTGTCTATTTGACCATCATGACTGTTAGTTGACGATGCTTAGCTGGGTAGCTCACATATCAGATTTCAAGATGGTTGACTAATTTGGGGTCAGCTGTAACTGTGTTACCAATATTGTGTTAAATATTTTAAATATGTACAACTGACCCAAGTCTCTCCTATTCATAACGGTAATTTTATAAAACCATATTACTGCGTTGTTTTTGTTTTGTTTTACTTCCCCCCCACACTAAACCTGAGCGCTAGTGGGTGATATCCATTACCATATGACCGTAGTTGTTATATCTGGCAACATGACTCATAATTCATCTCACTGAACACAATACAGTGTATTTATAGATAAATAACTATTTTTCTAATAGTCAAACTGTGCAAGCAGTTTCAATATATTACAGCACTGTTACATTAGATTAAACGGACCCCATCTGGAGCTTTAATGAGGGTATCATTGGCTTATAATTAGATTTGGGAGGAACAAATGAGTTGCCAGAATCTTATCAAATGCAACGTTCACCCCATCCTTAACATTAACAAACTAGTTTCAATTCTATCAGAAGCATTACTACTACTGACTAGTTGTGAATGATTTGTTATGCTGCTTTGGTAGTAAAATTAGACATCAGGCTCAGTAGCACCGTGAATCCTCCAGGGGTAAGCCAATGGGTGAGTAATGCAAATCATTACCTTGACTGCAATAAACACTGGTTCCTTCATTATTTACCCGTTCAATTTCTTGTGCTGTTGCCGGAGGAGGATGACATGAGGTTTAATGACCTTTCCAGATGCAACCATAGGTCAACATACACAGTCCCCTTAAAGAAAAAAAACACCAAATGTGGATATTTGTATGGTGGGTTAATTAACGGTATCTGGGAGTTGACATAAACAACCTGCACTGTCCATTTACTGACCGACTGACTAGATCTTTCTGTCTCCATGTTAATTATACCAGTGTGACCTTGTGTCCAGTTATCCTGACCATAAGGTAACTTTAAAAAAAGAGCACCATTCTAAGCTTCTAAATTCACTGCTTGACTTCTCAGTAATTAGGCTTTTCTCAGGTAGGGGTGTACCAAAAGCTGTCAGAGACCGGCGATGTTTGCATAACCTAATCCCAAGGATATGCACCTCTGAATAATAACTGCCTCATTTGAACAGTTCCCGAAATAAATATTTGTCACTGCACGAAATGAAAATGTCATATGTTCTGACTTGCAAGACTCACTTAGGATGTAATCTTATAATACACAAGCAATCACAAAGCACCTACATGCACCACAACATTACAAATCCTGTCATGATATCTGTCATTAATACAAAGGAATGTAAGACAAGCAAAATAAATGGATTAGGCTACTGTAGGTTATTGTGTTACTTTAGGATTGTTTTGTTGAATCATAATATGCAGGAATGTAATTTGTCCTCGACCCTGGCCTGAATGTTAAAACGGAAGACTAATGACTAAAAAAGGATTATGGGGGTGGCGTGTGGGTGGAGTCTTTTCCAAATATCTTAGCAGAAATTGTAGTTATAAAATACGCATGTGCCTCATTACTGCAAATACAGCTGTGTAGGCAGGGCGAATGCCTCAGCACTGAAAACGACTTTTTAAAAGACCTTTAATTACCTCGCAGTGACTCACAGTGGGTCGACTGCAGACCCTGACACTGCTACACAACAATGTGGATTAAAAAGAAAAGCCACGGCAGTTGTCTAAAGCCATGAATCAAAGGGAAAGGGCAGAGCTTTTTACTGTAGTCGTATTGCCAAGTTGGCCAACATGTCATAATTTCCTCTTATTATACAGACCATACTTACAGACTCCATATGCATGTAATATGTAATGCAAGATGAACCTGTAGCACTGACAGAACTGAAATCCAGTACTCACAGCAAAACCAGCTTATATGATGTATTTGGTTGTAATTAGTTATGCAAAACAGTCAGTAGGAACCACTAATAGTGGAAAAGATCAATTTTGATTAAATTAAATTGAGTTTTCTACCTGATTGAAAAGCAGTCAAACCCATGTCACCTCAGCTGTAAAGCTAGCTTAAACCCAATTCAATGGCGATTTGTTATTCTGTATAAAAATGCCTTGTCTTTTATGGCTTCTTGATTCTCATCTTTCATAGCCCTTGCTAAGCCACAGGCAAAATTTCCCACGCAGCTGCAACATATGTCTTTTTTTTCCCTTGCGTTTCTTATAAACAATCCTAGCAACACCTGAAACTTTAAAAAAGACAGATTCAATATTGTCTAATTGTATCTTCATCTAATTTTTTCTCTGCCAGTTTTATGTAAGAGCTGAGATTCACCAACCTAAACGCAGATAGTTCTGTAACTTCCACATACCACATCTGACATCCGGGTCAAAACCACTGACTCAGATCTGTCCATGATCCCACTAGTCTACTTGATGTCTACTTGACGTCTTCTATACAGCCTCCACATTACAGCAGTACCATTATGATTATCATATTCATGGAGAAATGATCTTGTATAGATATTCAAGCGCTGTAGTATCAGAATATGTACAAAGCAAAAGGTCAAAACGAGTCACTGAATTCTTGATTAGGTGGACTAAGTGTATTTGCCTAAATAGTCCAGCTTCAAGATGAAGGAGCTGGAATAAATGCTGGTTTCAAACTCTTGTCTGTGTAATTAAAGCCCAGCATGTCACTCACCTCACACTGACGCACAAACACACCACTGTTGCCACACAGGCATGGGGAAAACTACACTGAAATATGGTACCTAATACAATACAGTATTAAAATGTAAATGGTTTCAAATAAATAAATTAGTGTGAGATTAGCAGTGCCATTTCCCGTGCTAATGCTAGCATACTAGAGAATGATTGTTAACACTAATGCTATTTGGTGTCCTTTAGAAATCACACTAATGCTCTAAATTGTGAAATGACAAATAATTATATTGCCTCTCTGGAAGAGTTTTCTACCACAAATAACCTGCTCATAGATTTTTTTCATGGCGTGTAGGCAGGAGCTTAATATAATTACAAGATCTTTGCAGTTTTGCTTCTTGTTTTCTAGCTAGCAAAGAGAATAACAATCCTGAGAAATGTTTAAAAAGACATATTAAACTTACACTAACAACAGACATGCTTTTTGCAATATGCTGGATAAAAAGTCATCAGTCAGCAAATTGCTAACTCTCCATTTCCACCCTCCTTCAGTCAGGGAAAAGCTAACCATTCCCAAACAAAAAACTTTTATTTCTGTTTAGAGTCATAAAATGTCAACTTCTGTGTTTGCATACTAATTTTCAGTTTGATTATAATAATTAGGTTGTTAATTTAGGGTTTAGGAGGTAGAGGGAGAACACTGATATCTGTTTCTGTCCTAAGGATTTTATCAATTTAGCTTATATTTGGGTGGCAAGTGCTTATATTTTCAATATCCGGTCTGTGTCAGTTCTGCCATCAAAATATGTTCTATCAAAAACGTAAGTTAGGATACAATAAAACCTTTAAACACATTTAACTTTAATCAAATGTATTTACACAGCACTTAACAATTACCTTAAATATCTGAAAACTTTTTTCCACTTTTTAAATGAAGGTATTTCTCTATAAAGCAGCATGTAGCAGTATTATATCATCAACACCATTATGCAATGCTATGATTTACATTTCCATCTAATTACAGAGTTCATCTCAGTTGGTAGAGCTCAGCTCCCCTGTGCTCTCATCCCTCTTTAAACCCTAGCTGTGCCTCTCTTTGCATTTATATTTGCCTTTCTCTCAAATTGAAAAGATCGTATTTGATTACTGTCTCAATGAGACTACAAATGGCTGATGTAATAATATAATTTGTAGATAGACACAGCAAAGCTGTGTCTGAAGCTCTGGGCTTTTGCTGTTCTGCTAAAACAAGTCACTTCTTTACATTTGCCAGCAGGGTTTTAGTATAATGTAATCTCAGTTGGCAATTTAAGTACCGTAGGTCAAATAAAATGTCAGTGAGAAGATCAGTAAAGATGTTTGGCACTGACTGTCTATAGTCTTACACATTACACCTACAGGAGCTTTTATGACTTTCCATTCTAAAACCATAGGCATTAGTATGGAGTTGGTCCCCCCTTTGTGAATAAAACACCTTCCACTATTCTGAGAAAGCTTTCTACAAGATTTTCCAGTGTGTCTGTGGGACTGTTTGCCCATTCATCCAGAAGAGCATTTGTGAGGTCAGACACAGATGTAGGACAAGAGGGCCTGGCTCACAATCTCCATTCGAGTTCATCCAAAGGTGTCAGATGGGATTGAGGTCAGGTTTCTGTGTGGGTCAGTCAAGTTCTTCCACACCAGACTCACCCAACTGTGCCTTTATGGACCTTGATTTGTGCACTGGGGCACAGTCATGCAGAAATAGATAAGGGCCTTCCCCAAACTGTTCCCACAAAGTTGGAGGCATTCAATTGTCTAAAATATGCTGAAATATTAAGATTTAAGGAGCCTTGGCCAATCCCTGAAAAAAACATTATCCCACCTCCACCACTCAGCAACCCCGCTGTGTAACTTTACATGGTCTGCCACTTTGTGGCTGAGTTTCTGTTGTTCCTAAACGCTTCCATGTTTCAGTAATACCACTCACATTTGACTGTTGAATATCTAGGAGGGAATAAATTTCACAAACTGACTTGTTGCAACAGTGGCATCCTATTACAGTACCACACTCAATTTCAGTGAGCTCTTTAGAATGACCCATTCTTTCACAAATGTTTGTAAAGGCAGACTGCATGGCTAGGTGCTTGATTTTATGCACCTGTGGCAATGGGACTAAGAGGTATCTGCCAAATTGTGATCAGGATTGTAGCCTACACTTATGATTCACCTATCTAGTATCTAATACCTTTGTATGTCAGTAAATAACATTATACACTATACGACCAGGTAATAAGATGCTAGATAGGTGCCACTAGGAACCAGGCGAGTCATTGTAAACCAAAAACCCTCTGAACAAAACAATCCACAGGTTTCCATAGGTCAAATCATATATTTCCTCTCTGAAAAGAGAGGAATATAATTACACACCCACAAGAAATCAATTCCAAGCCAAGCTTCTGCCAGTTCATTTAATTGGACTCACTGTGTGTGTGTGTGTGTGTGTGTGTGTGTGTGTGTGTGTGTGTGTGTGCATGCATGCTGGCACACGGATCGAGAACATCTGAAAAACTAAAACAACAGACCCTGCACATGTGTTACGGAAGCTAGAGGAAAGAAATAAGTAATTATAGGAGATAATGAATTCTGCAGGATCACTGCATCGCATTTGAGAACCAGAAAGACAAACCCGTATCTTTATTACTATCACTTTATTAGTTTAAAGACAAACCCCAAACACACATGCTCACACTGACACCTTTTCTGGGAATCCCTGGTGTGTAGAGACCCAGAACTCTAAGCAGATGATTTATTGTGCAGCTTTAACTTCTGCTGTCTATCCTCCATTATGCAGGAGATTATACATATTTGGGCAAGAAAAGGAAAAGAATTCTCTGTGATTCTCGTCAGCTTTAATGAGGGTCAGACAGAAATTTCTGAAACTGAATAGAAGATTAATGCTGCACTTCATAGCTTTCTTCATTAAAAAATTAATGAAGTAGCATTACTAAATCGCTGGAGAAATTGTGCTCTCCTACTGCTGTGAGTCATCCTCAAAAGCCTAAAATATTCATTTAGTCCACATTTCTCTGATGTTTTTCTGACTCCTACATCATATCTAATCACAGACTGATGCTGCAAGCTTGGACAATACTACTGAAATGTGCACTCAGATTGATCTACAGTTATCATATTAATCAGTACAGGGAAGTGAAGCAAGCACAATTCACATTACCAACATGATTTTTTTTATACTAAAAAAAGCCAATTGCTTGCAAAAACATATTCCTTCCAGACAGGCCTTCCAAGTCCTAAATACCGGTACTCAAAAATTTATTTACAGTTGTTTAAAGTGCAAGCTGGA
>JAOVVH010000043.1:10959722-10970556 GCA_028566435.1 Scorpiodoras heckelii
AGAAAGGACCCAGACCACTCCACCCGGGGATCGAACCCGGGACCTTCTTGCTGTGAGGCAACAGCGCTACCCACTGCGCCACTGTGCCGCCCCGTGGCCATTTAGCAAGTAAGAAAAAACAGTAAATTGTCAACTAGCTGCAATATATTATCAGAGTGGCTGTAATGAATTTACATGGTGCTTAAGGAAAAGTTCCTCCCTGTGCAGTGTTTCAGAATATAATTGGAGCTGGATGACTCATAAGGTGAACTGAGTTCTGTAAACAGAGTTGTCAAATGTACCCAGGAAAAAGTGATCAAAATGTTGTGTTTGGATGAATAAGAAGATAACACTTTATTAATTCTGAAGGGAAATTAGAGAATAATAACATTATTATTCTTTTATTTTACCAAATGGTCATTTAGAGCAGTGTCAAGTAATAAAATAACACCACTGAGAAGGTCATTAAATACAGAATACAGTATATATTATATGAATCTGTATGGAAAAAAGATGCCAAAACCCATACATAATCAGGTCTTAATTGAGCTTAGTCCATTTAATACAGCATACTCATTTTAGACTTTCTACTTCTGAGCAAACATTCATCATTTCAGCATGAACATTTTATATGTCTTAGTACTGAATTCCATCAGAGTTTAACACAGAGATGCTATAGCCCTCCCCAGCAACTTTGCAAAATGAGTCACATCAGGCGTTTCCTTTACGCATGAACTCCATCGATGGTGAAAGGTGGAGCGAAAGAATCCACTGACAGAGACAGATATAAACTGATGGCATCACTGGGAAGTCCATGAGAAGCTGAAGAGCATGGAGAGCTGCAGAGTGTGTGTGATGGTGTGCGCCATGCTGCTGTCCTGCTCCTCTGGCAATGAAATATACCATCTGGATGACGAGGAGGCGTTGGATGTAGACAGGAGAGCCCTGAGGAACTTCTACCCTAAAGAGCCTAATTTAACCAGCCAGAAAGAGCTTGTAAGCTCTACTCCTGAATTAATTTCAGAAAAATACACTGTTTCTTTGGTCATGTTTAAAAAACTGAGTTGTATCTGAGCTGAACTGAATAATTTCTGCATCGTGTCCACAGCTTGGGGCTCTGCATGATGTTTTGGAAAAGCTGCAGAATAAAAGGATCTCACTTTGGGAAAAGAAGTTTAGCCGAGTTCCCACGGTGAGTGAAACCACTAAAGGCTCTTAGATATAAACGAATATCCACATAGACTGGTTTATACAATTTTATTTAATTACAGGTGTACTTTTTAATAATTATACAAATATATATAATATTGTTCTTGTAAAGTGATATAATGCATTATAGAAAACAGTGTTGATTGTATATCTGTGGTGTTTCACTACAGGTGTTAATTCAGATCTGTAGATGTTAATGAAATGACAGGAATTTTGGTGTCTTTATTTATTAAATGACAAATAATGATGTCATAAACCATCGTTCTCAGCCCAGTGCTTTAGACGGTCAGTCAGTACACATATTTAGTCCATTCCAGCTCTGAGAATACTTGAAACAGATCCAAAACAGAACCACAACTGGGACTGGATTGGAAACTTATGCAAAAAAACTAGGTGAAAAAAAGTTTTCATAACGCTAGGACAATATGATTTATAAAAATAGAACGTTTAATAGTTTCATATTTAATAATAGTGAGAAAAACAAACCATCCTCTTTTCTGATTCTGATATAAATATTCTGTAATATCTTGCACAATCACACTTTGCCTTCATAATTATTATATTGTATATCTTCAGAGCAGCATGTGGGTCACTTAACCAATCTTTGCCCATTATGTTTTTAATAATTGTTATAACTGAGAAATTTCATGCACTGCCTTCGAAAAAGGACCCTGAGGGTCAGAAGTGTCACACTGTGTTTCCGTATAATTAGCTCTTGACTCATCTCTTGATTTATTGCTTTGTTCTATCTAATTTTATACACATTTTGAAAATATGTCACATCCATTATGTTATAAGGTGTTGTAAAATAATTTTTTTTTTATTTTTCCATTCAAAAAACATGAGGGATGCTAACTTTTCCTCTCAAATGCAATTGCAGTGTGATGTTGATAAAAAAAATTTCTTTTACTGTGTAATTGCAGTGTGGGGTTGGTCAGCAGTGTGCCGTGCGGAAAGGCTCGCGTATCGGCAAGATGTGTGACTGTCCTGTTGGAGCAGCTTGCAACACCTACCTGCTCAAGTGCTTATAATCATTACATCGTGTCCACTTGTCAATAGATTTATTAAGTTAATTAATTTTATTTTGAGCTCATTCAAGGTAAACTGCGTGCAGTTTTGATATACATATTTACATTTTGTCTTAAGGCAGCCGGTCATCATTGTTTTGAAGAAACACCATATCATTTAATTTATTTCATAATATAAATATATCATAATAAAGTTTTTAAAGTGGCACTGAGTTGCAAATACTGTGCTTGCCCAGTATTTTTCATGCCAATAATATTACCATGCATGAGGCTTATTAAATTAATACACATCACCTTAATTAGATAATTAGATATAGCTTTAGAAATTGGAGAGCAGCAGCTGATTATAAAACAGGGAGCCACACAGCATGAAAAGGGACATGAGCAGTGTGAATGACAGACACTGTCATAACACATCTAGGACATTTTGAGGGCACACAACTTTTAATCTGTCCCCACATAAAGTGTCCCTCTGAGGCTGCCCATTTATGGAGGTCTGCACAACACCAGCCTTCATCCCCTACGTCTAAACTGCGTCAGCAGATCATCAAGTCAGGCTTCTGACTGTGAGCTTTCACTTCATATTAGTCTCTTATGTTATCAACATGCCAGCGGAATCCAGAGGGCAAGTGGACACACAAGCTACAAACCAAGTTTCATTTAAATGCATAAAAAAAACATTTAGGACCTAAAGCTATGTATGTACTGGTGGTGATTTTTAATAAAGTAATGAAATTTCACAATGTTTTGGCATATCAGTATGCAGTGCAGAACATGGCATGACTAAGAACTCAAACGTGTTACCTGAAAATGTCATATTGGCCAATTAAAACGATGCCTTGAAGATTATTAAAGTATCATTAAAGCAACAGAAACTGTAGATGCTTAGAACATCATGTAATTAAAGAGCAGTGAAATGTCAGCATTTTGTGTTGTCAATTACATAAAGTAAATGTGAGCTGCAGACAAAATGTGCTTGAATTCCTGGAGTTTTTTCAGTTTTATTAGTTTCATCGCAATTTCTGATTGATAAGGATGATACAGAATGGCTATTAAGCAATACAACATAAACTAAACAATTCCTGCCATGACTTTTTGACTGAAAATCTTTGTATTAAAGACCACCAATTTCTCCAGTTTAATGGGGATTGTTTCGATAAAATGAAAGCCAGAAACATTTCTCAATTCACTTAAACCTATTGCTTATGTAAAATGATCAATTTGCTTTACATTTAACCAAAATACTACAGGGAGCTGAATAATATTTTGATTGTTCAGTATATGCTTACTTTCATTCATTTATTTATTATCTTAACTGCTTATTCCTGTCACCAGGGTCATGGGAGAGCCGGTGTCTAGCCGGCGGCACAGGGCGCAAGGCAGGACCAACCCCAGACAGGGCGCCAATCCATCGTAGGGCACACACACTCATACACACACTCACACACTAGGGGAACTTTTAGAGACACCAATTAACCTAATATGCATGTCTTTGGACTGTGGGAGGAAACCAGAGTGCCTAGAGTAAACCCATGCAGACACAGGGAGGACATGCAGACTCCACACAGACAGGACCCAGACCACTCCACCTGGTGATTGAACCCGGGACCTTCTTGCTATGAGGTGACAGCGCTACCTACTGCGCCACCGTGTCACCCATATGCTTACTTCTAACACTTAAATACACTATATGGACAAAAGTATTCAGACACACCTCTTAATCATTGAATTCAGATGTTTCATGGATCCCAATGCCACGGGTGTATAAAATCAAGCACCTAGCCATGCAGTCTGCCTTTACAAACATTTGTGAAAGAATGGGTCATTCTAAGGATCTCACTGAATTCAAGTGTGGTACTGTAACAGGATGCCACCTTTGGAACAAGTAATTTCATGAAATCTCTTCCCTCCTAGATATTCTACAACCAACTGTGAGTGGTATTATTGAAAATTGGAAGCGTTTAGGAACCAAAACAGTGCAGCCACGAAGTGGCAGACCACGTAAAGTTACACAGTGGGGTCGCTGAGTGTTGAGGTGCATAGTGCCTAATAGTCACCAACGGTCTGTTGGCTTGATAACTGCAGAGTTCCAAACTTCCTCTGGCCTTAACATTACCACAAAAACTGTGCACCAGATGCTTCATGGCATGGGTTTCCATGGCCGAGCAGCTGCATGCAAGCCTTACATCACCAAGCACAATGCCAAGCGTCACACTTCTCTATCTGGCAATCTAATGGATGAGTCTAGGTTTGGCGAATGCCAGGAGAACGTTACCTGCCTGACTGCATTGTGCCAACTGTAAAGTTTGGTGGAGCAGGGATAATGCTGTGGGATTGTATTTCAGGGGTTGGCCAAAGCCCCTTAGTTCCAGTGAAGGGAAATTTTACTGCCTCAGCATACCAAGACATTTTGGACAATTGTATGCTTCCGACTTTGTAGGAACAGTTTGGGGAAAGCCCTTTTCTGTTTCTGCATGACTGTGCCCCAGTGCACAAATCAAGGTCCACAAAGGCACAGTTGGGTGATTTTGTTGTGGAAGAACTTAACTGGCCCTCGCAGAATCCTGACCTCAATCCCATCGGACACATTTGGATGAACTAGAATGGAGATTGCGAGCCAGGCCCTCTTGTCCTACGTCAGTCTCATCTCGCAAATGTTCTTCTGCATGAATGGTCAAAAATTCCCACAGACACACTGCAAAATGTTGTAGAAAGCCTTCTCAGAATAGTGGAAGGTGTTTTAGCTGTAAATGGAGGACCAACTCCGTATTAATGCCTATGGATTTAGAATGGAAAGTCATAAAAACTCCTGTAGGTGTAACGTGTAGGTGTCCAAATACTTTGTCCATATAGTGTATCTAAGTGAAAACAGACAGTTCTGCATCAAGAGCAAAAATCTGCATGGATTTCTGCGCAGTGGGTAGCGCTGTCGCCACACAGAGAGAAGGCCCCAGGTTCAATCCACGGATGGAGTGGTCTGGGTCCTTTCTGTGTGGAGTCTGCATGTTCTCCCTGTGTCTGCGTGGGTTTCCTCCGGGTACTCCGGTTTCCTCCCACAGTCTAAAGACATGCATATTAGGTTAACTGGTGTCTCTAACGTGCTCCTAGTGTATGATTGTGTGTGTGCCCTATGATGGATTGGTGCCCTGTCTAGGGTTAATCCTGCCTTGCGCCCTATGCCGCCGGCTAGGCACCGGCTCTCCCGTGACCCTCGGGACAGGAATAAGCTTTTAACATAATGAATGAATGAATGAATTAAAATAAGAAAAACTGAAGCTATGTAGTAATGCACAGGATATTTTATTAAGTACATACAGAACTCAAGGGCTTTGACTGTTTTTTATCTGCTGTCAAAACTGGGAAAATAAACTATTTTCAAAAAATATTTAGCCAATGTTTCGGTAACACAAAACCTGGAACAAGGAAATGATATTAAGGTCAAATTCAAGGTTCAATACCAGCTGCTCTAAGAAGAACCATCACACAGATTCAGGCTTAAGTCTGAAACCACATAAACTTAGATAAAGGCAATTAAATAATCCAAATTCGTTCTACATGAACATATAAAGAAGACATCAACGATTGGGATGAACATTATAAACTCTTCGTAAATGAACAGGCTATTTCGATGAAACCATTTTAAAGATCTTAGACTGAAATGTGAGAGATTTTAGAATGTAAAGATGCCAAGTGCCATTTGCTTATTAATTCAATTTTAGCTTATATACAAACCAAACCAAATGAAGTTAACATACAACCAGCTGACTTCTCTACAAAAGTGGGGCTTTGACTCTAAACAAACCTATACACGTATGTCTGATTCCTAAACTGTCTGGACAAAAATGAACTGTTGCCAGTTTCTGATCAGTGTTCAATGCACATCAAACTTTTTTAGTGTATAAAAGTCAATCGCTACAGCCCTGAGCCTTCCATCGTCAACGTGACCTTATAACTGCACCTGAAATGTCTTAAACAGAATTAGAAGTAGTAGGACACAAAGAGATGGATATTTATTAGACTTAAAAAGGATAGCTAAGAGCAGGAGGCAAAACTGAGCTTCTTGGCTGTTCATCTAACAGGACCAAATCCTCTACGTCCTGACCGTGGAACCTGCGACGGGAGAGCTTCACCGTCACCTTCCGGCCCTGAAATACTTTAAGGGCCTCCTTTGAGGCCATGGCCCTCGCTGCGCGGTCGTCACGGCCGTATCCTGTGCCCATGTAGACAGTGTGGCAGCGCAGTTCACACACCTGGCCCTCTCTCTGGGTGCAGCCGGCAGGCAGGTCAGGAATGTCTTTGAGAGGCACAAATACACAACTAAGGCTGGCCTTGCACGACTCCACACAGGTGCGCAGGATCTCAAAGTGATCCAGGTTGGGTCCAAAGCCTCCTGCTGACACCAGTTTCCAGGCGACTGTTTTATAAAGGCGGTTAAAGAAGGGCTGATGTTCTGCAGGGGCCTCAGGTAGGGGACCTGATTTGACAGCAGCAGTGTTCGGACAGTCGGCATTTTGTTCTCCACCTTTACTGTCAGAGTCGTTAGGAACAGTTTTGTTTTTCTTAACACAGCTCTCAGCATCCGCGGCTGCACATAAGGTGGAAATAGAAGTGAAAAGCACTCATAATCAGTGGTTTTGAATGTTGCTATTATCTTAATTTAACTAAAAGGTCCAAAAGGGGTTTAAAGATGTATTGACCTGAATGTGAGTACAGTTTCATTTGTGGCGAAAATAATTACTGGACTATATTAATCATTTAATCATCATCACAGTTTATTTTAATTTATTATATATTTTCTATTGGACACTACATTTTGGTGTTAAAAAATTCAAATCATACTTGAAAAAGTTCACAATGCGTCAAACTGTTTCTTCAAACTCTGTGAACCAATCAAATTGCCCTGCAGTTGGAGAAGATGACCCTTAAGATTACTGTATTCGCACACCTGAAACAGACGGCCTCTTTCCTTTTCCTACGAGCTCATCTTTTGTCTTTGGAACAGGACCCGCGTTCACACCGAGCCCTTCTGCCATCTCCTTCACCTTGTCCGTCACAGGTTGGGGATAGCTACAAGGAAAGCACAAGATCACAGTCGAAATCGACTCGCGGCTATGGAAATACCACTGATACGCAAGCAATCATCAAGGACGGAGAACGTACCGACAGCCCAAGAACGTCTGGTTGGCCCAAACCTTGGACAGAGAAAGAAGCCTGTCCAGACTGGGAGTTACGATCCCTGGTTGGATGGTAGGAAACACCTCCATGTTGCGTAGAACGAACTCTCGCCTGGCACACCAGTGCTTATTCGTCTCCGAGAGCTCTCTCAGGGATTCAACCCACTGTGCCAGATGAGGGTTTTGCTGGAGGTACTCAGAAACAACATCCTGTCCACTCCCCTCCGCCATCACTGGGAAAAAAAGACTGAGCAATCAAAAAGACGTGATTATTTCTTCTGTGGTTTTTGCAGCTATTACACTACAAAACACACAGGCACGTTTTACGTACGTTACCACTAAACTTTTTTGTCAGCAATAACAGCTTTTTGTTTAATCCTTGACCTTCTCAGTGAACTAATTAAGGCAACGTTAGTTAGTTATCCAGCATGTTTTGCAGCGCAGATGCTTTAGCTGTAGTTTGGGTACTATTACCACTGTGTTACTAGAATATAACCTAGAAATCTGCTAATATGCCATTTATCTGCTACAGTAACGCGTACATTAAATTCAAGCTCGATGCCATTATGCAAAAATATCAATCCATAGCCATAAATCATAAGTCTTCAGCCATGTTTATCATTCGTCCACCGCTGGTCATCACTTGCATAGCTAACTGCATACTGTATATAATTAATATAGCTACAGTAGTTAAATACTTGTACTATGGCATAGATGAAATCACGAAAAAGCAATGCTGACCTTTAAAAAATCTCTTTTACCGATTCTACATAACCAGGTGACATTACTCAGGTACCGCTAGCAACATCAACAAAACCCTGGGTTTAGGCTAAGAAAGCGACTTCCGCGTGCGTCATACAAGCGCGCCTGCGAGTACAGTGCAGTCTATATTTAGGACGTCATCACAACGCGACGCACATTTGGCGGTGTTTATGATAGACGTTAGTGGGTTCAATGGATGTTGTGTTGCTAGGAAGAGGTTTGCACTAAAGGCTGCTGTAACGATGATCCACGAGTTGCTGCTGGCTTTAAGCGGGTATCCGGGTACCATAATTACATGGAATAAACGAAATGGTTTACAGGTATTTATAACTATAGGTTAAGTAACTAACAACTGAATCCCAGGTGTTCCCTGTGAACGTCTCTTACTCTACATAGTTATATTTCCTACATGGAGTCACGTGGGGTTGAACAAGTGTGTGTGTTTCTTGTTGCAGGTGTCCCAGGATCTGCCCTTTCTCCATCCCAGTGAAACCAGTGTCCTGAACCGGCTGTGTAAGATGGGCACCGACTATGTACGGTTCACAGAGTTCATAGAGCAGCACACGGGCCATGTCCACCAACAAGTAAGGTCCTTCTTATGATCAAAGTCTTACTGCTAGGGATGTGTAACTAGATCCATTTTTTAATACAATGCAGAGATCAGAGGTACCTGATACTGATCTGATCCTCTTACTGACTTAATGTACAATCTTACTGTTAAATTATGCAAAGCATCAGAAGCAAGTTTTTAAATGGTACATGAGTTAACAGTATATAAGTATGTCTGGATTGGGGAAAAAATACCCATTCAAGCCTTCATGGTCCTGATACCTGTACTCAGGATCTGATGTCACCTGTCTAGTTCAAAAGGATCATGCAGAGCCCTTTCTCTGTTCATTATATATTTATATTCTGTTTATTTAGACTATTGTACGTACAGAAGGGTCCCTTTTTGAGTCTGGGTCCTCGCAAGGTTTCTTCCTTATAATGTTAGGGGAGTTTTTCCTTGCCACTGTTGCGCCGTCTTGCTCAAATTGGGCTCGGGTCTAGATAATAGATCATTTGTAAAGCTGCTTTGAGACAATGATCCATTGTAAAAAGCGCTATAGAAATAAATTTGACTTTGACTTTGACGTTCTCTGTCTGTGTTGTATCCAGGAGCATCAGCCGAGCCAAAGTGGATTACATGGGATATACCTGAGGGCTTTCTGCACTGGCCTACACTCCATGTTGCAGCCTTACAGACAAGCTTTATTAGATCTTGAACAAGAGGTGTGACATGATTTGACCGGAAAATATTACATACTGTTCAAATATCACTCGTCTTTAATATGCGTATGACACCTAAGACTGAAGTCCAGTCCTTTTAAATATTTTTGCAGTTTCTTGGTGATCCACATCTCTCCATTTCCCATGTAAACTACAAGCTGGAACAGGTAGTGAACTTTCCATTTGAACCCGTCGCTCAGAGTTGTTAAATGAAATGATCAACCTGATCAGTCACTCTTTGTCCTGCGGTCTTTCCTATTAATCAGTTTCAGTTGCTGTTCCCATCTGTAATGGTTGTCGTGGAGACCATCAAATCTCAAAAGGTTCGTGGCGTTGTGCTTTCAATACAATACACACTGACATAAGTAATCACAAGAGAATGTGAATGAAATATGTTAAACAACAACTTTTTTTTGGTCGGATCAGATCCATGGCTGTCAGATTCTGGAGACTGTTTACAAGCACAGCTGTGGAGGACTGCCACCTGTTCGGATGGCCTTGGAAAAGTGAGTGGCTTACATACACAATCAAATATCATTACACACTGCCTTCAGTCATAGTTTGGGACCCAGTAATAAAACCCGGGCATGATTAAAATCAGTCTAGCGGTTTCTGAACTCACTTGATTTTTGTGTGGCATGATTGATGCTGTCAAAAAATGTAAACAAAAAAGGTGTGTTATTTCTTGTTTGATTCAGTGGGTTACATTCTGACAAATATTTTGCTGGAGCAGGATTCTTGCAGTATGCCATGGAGTGATGTATAAGCAGCTGGCTGCATGGATGCTGCATGGCCTGCTCCTGGACCAGAGTGAGGAGTTCTTCGTGAGGCAGGGCCCCAGCGCAGGAGGAAGTGCAGCAGCACAGGAGGAAGAGGAGGAAGACCTTGGCATTGGAGGTCTGAGTGGGAAACAACTTAGAGAGCTGCAGGACTTGGTGAGAAATTGTTCTGCTTCACATAAAATGAAATAGGGCTGTATAGCTATGCCTCCACGATGACATGATGCGTATCTAAATATGTGAATGACAATTTTTTGAAAACTGGTCATAAAATGATACTATATTTTTAAGAGCTGGTTTAGCACAATATAAGCAGATACAGTGTGAATCATTACTGTAGACACCACAAAGAGCTCTGGAATTGGGAGGTAGTGTTTCTTTTACTGGAACTGGGCAGCACAGAGGCCATGCCTTCATTACTGGACCTCAGCAGCACAGAAGTCACACCTTCTTCACTGTGACTGATACACAGAGGCCGTGCCTTGTTTACTCGGCCTGAGAGGCACACACAAACATGGACGGGAAGAGAAAAAGAAATCAACAGTGGCAAATCTATCTATCTATCTTGATAAATCTTGAGACCTGTACACTGTTTTGAATTGCTGACTCTTTATACCTCTGACATAAAGCTGTT
>JAOVVH010000043.1:11009506-11021966 GCA_028566435.1 Scorpiodoras heckelii
GAAACCGGAGTACCCGGAGGAAACCCACACAAGCACGGGGAGAACATGCAAACTCCACACAGAACGGCCCGGACTGGTAATCGAACCCGGATCGTCTTGGTGTGAGGCGACAGTGCTAACCACTACACCACCGTGCCACCCAAAGTTCATCCATTCATTTTTTAATTAGCAGATCTTTAAAAACGTACTGGAAAATGCAGTCTGCATAAGTATTCAGCTTCCTCAGGCATCCGCAGGCATGTAGTAGGGGTTTGTTGAGTTGCATTGTTTTTGCACTGTCATTGTTGCCCATTCTTCCTGGCAGAATCGCCCCAGGTTCTTCAGCTTGGCTGGATGCTGTTTGTTGACTGCAGTTTTCAGACGATTTTGTGAGATTCAGATCTGGACCTTTTATTTTGTTTGTAACCACTCCTTTGTTGTTTGGCATTGTGTTTGGACCATTGTCCTGCTGAAAGGTGTTGAAAAGGTTCACCTAAGTTTTAGATTTTCAGGATACTTAAGCAGGTTCTCTTGTGATATCCTCCTGTACTTTGCTGTACATTTCCCCATTTCATTTTGCCATGAAGCCCAGGTACTCAGTATGAAAAGCATCATTAGTCCATGATGATGTCACCACTATAATTAATTCACTGTAGGGGTGGTGTTAATTAGCATGACAGGGTTCGGACCATCTTGGTTTCATCACACAAAAAAATATGTTTACTGGCTCACTCTTGTGCTTTCATATGGCTCTTTCTGAGCAACATTTTCTTTCTGGCCACGGCTCCCATACAGTCCTGAATTATTCAGAGCTCTTGAAATGGTTTTCAGTTGCCCCTTCACTCCACTCTCAGTCACTGCCCTCTGTAACTCCTTCAGGGTGACTGCTGGCCTCACTGTCTTGTTTTGAGGGAAGACCTTGTCTAGCTAGTGCTTAGCATGATGCAGTTTCCAGTTCCTCATCAGTGATCCAGCAGTGTTTACTGGGATATCCAACCTCTTAGATATAATTTTTCACCCTATTCCTAAGTTATTAATTTTAACTTACTTAGAATGCTCCTTAGCTCTTATTTTCACTCCTTGTGTCCTCTTTCAAACCTGGGGGGTTAAATACTTATGCAAATAGCAGTGTTCGTTTTCTGATTTCTGACCCGTTATTAATTTTGACTTACTCTTGTCAGCGGTAGTGGTAGCTCAGTGCTTAAGACATTGTACTACTGCTTGGTAGGTCATGAGTTCAAATCCCATCGCCACCAAGCTGCCACTGTTGGGCCCTTCAGCAACCCTCAACTGCTCAGTTGTATAAAAAATGAGATAAAATGTAAGTCATTGTGGATAAAGGTGTCTGCCAAATGCTGTAAATCTAAAACTGACTTCTCTTACAGTGAATTTTGAAAATCTAAAATATATTTCAAAAACACACACATTTCTCATTTGCTTTTCAGACATATCTGATCAACTCCAGGGGGCAGGATTACCATTTTGCAAGCCGCTACATAACAGATAAACAAGACAGATGACAGATACCTGAAATGACAGACGAACACCGTTACGTTGAACCCATATTTTGTTGTACTTTGTATTTTTCATGCAGGGCTCCGCTCATGGGAGATCGACCTGACAGTCTGTGATTTGGACCATGAGCTGCAGCTCTTCAAAGCCAAGCATTCAGCTCAGTTCTCTTCAGAGGTGAAAGGTCAGTTACATATGAGATGTGGAATATTTTGGAGGAGGATCAGGTGGCACAATGTATAACTAAAGTAGTGGACTACTTGTGCATGCAAACATAACATAAAGATTGTGTATGATTACTTTGCATTACTTTTTTTTTTTTAAATATGTGTTCATTTGTGAGATAACTATACTCCTGTTGCATTTATGTATTATATTATTTGTTTGGTTGGTTTTTTTTGGCATCTCATGTGTATTAATTTTGTACACATCACATGTTGCATGGAAATACATATTCAAATCTTCATTCTATTTTCATTTTAATTTTATTAATATATTTTTGTTCACATTTGCATTGAAATCACTGCATCTGTTTTTATTTCATGTTATTTGTCTTTACTTCTGCTTTTTTATTTGCAAGCTTTTAAGACTGTAAAATCTACATGGATGTTGGTTTATAAATAAAGCTATTAAATTCTTTCTTTTGTAACCTCTTGGTAGAGTTTCTTTCTATGCATTAAAAATGTCAATTTTCCCATTCATTTAATTGAGTAATAATAATAATAATAATAATAATAATAATAATAATAATAATAATAATAATAATAATAATAATAATAATAATATCTTCATAACAGATCTAGTATATTGTCTAAAGCTGTGCTCTAAATTGCATATTGACATTTAAAAATAGGTGGCAAAATATTTTCTAGGTTACCATCTGTTTATTTTCATATAGTCTTTGTTTAGTATGGTATAAAGTTTGGGACTTTTATTGTATAGCTATTAATTATGAGAACTCAGCATATGTACCTGTGATACACTCTTCAATTCATGAAATGGTTTTCATTCTGAAACCATCTTCAGTATTTTTTTAATAGCTGAAAGCCACCTTCTGCGCTCTCGGCCTTGTCATCTAATGGATTTATTTGTAGGGTGTTTTTGTGAAGCCGTGCCTCCTGAAGGGCAGAAGGAAAAACATCTGATTGTCATACAAAAGTCTGTTTCTGAGTCATAGTATAACATCTCTCCGTCTACAGCGGCATCGGTGCCTACGAACTGCCTCGAATTGTATAATCACATGACTTACTGTATTAATATGGTTGTTTTATCTGCTGTGTATTTTGATCTGGATCAGTAATGCCGATGCATTGTTACTGTTATGCTTGCTTGGAGAATGCTGTACTGAGTGTAGCATAATTTTGCTTGGTCAGGTAGCTTATATGACTCTTCTGAGAATTTTCATAAATTAATCAATCCATGTGTAGATAGGAAATCATCGCCTGCTCATGTTTCCAACCTTCAGCTGCTCGGTTTTGGTGAGCCTGTTCCCAGTGTAGCCTCAGTAATCTCAGGTTCCTGTTCTGGGCTAACAGGTGTGGAGCCCATTGTGATCTTTTGCTGTTGTAGCCCATTCCCCTTCATGTTTTGACATTTGGGTCACTCTGAGATGCTTTTCTGCTCACTGCGTGTTTTTTGTGTGTTAGCTGTACAGACTATTGTATGTGAAAATCTCAGGAGATAAGCAATTTATAGTCAAATACTCCAACAATCCCATCTGGCACCAACAATAATGCCACAGTCAAAGTCATTTGATTATTGAGATTTTTCCCCTAATTATGATGTTTGATGATTTTATACATTGTTCTGCTGCCACATGATTGGACAATTGAACGAATTAGCAGTGGTACAGATGTTCCAGACATGCATGAGTTAAACAAGGACACAGTGTCATTGGATGCCAAGCACAACAGCATCCCCTTTTGGAAAACGTCTGGGTGCTAAACATGAGTGAGTGAGTGAGTTTGTGAGTGAGTTACAAATCCAGGTCCATGAGGTTCTTCACATCTTCTTTTTATTGAATCACACGTTCTGTTTTCTACTTTGAGCCGAGTTCATAGCATAAAAAGTTTCATTAGTATTCCCTCTATTCTATGGCAGTGCTATATTTAGACTGACCTGTCACCATGTGATTTTAACCCAATTAGTGGACATGTATTCTTGACACTGCAGAAGTAAAGAACATCATGCCTGTCTCAGCACTATCTCCATCAGCTCAGCAGATATGAGGCTTTAAAATCTGAATTTAGTATTGCCACTCTTCACAGTAAGGCAAAACAACACCAACACCAATGTTCACACATGCATGTATGCCCCCTCACACACCCTTATTTATTGTGCAATATTTATGATGCCTTCCCATCAATCTCTCGTATGACTGCTGACACCGCCTCCATCTTGGCTGATGAATTATACATCCTTTCCACCTCCAATTCTTTGCCCATAAATAAAATCATCGCTAGCCTGCTTCCACTCCAATCGCACCCTGACACTTTCTCTTCCTGTCTCTCCTTTCCCTGTATTAATTCAGTCCACGTGAGGCTCCATCAATGTGTAGCAGAGATTGTAAGAGCATCAGGAGGGTTTGAGGAGAAATCAATCACACTCACCACTGGAGGTACCGTTTTAGACAGCAGGGATTGGGTTCTTTTTCAGTCTTTTAAAGTCAACAAATCAAAACCAGTCGTGAAACGCGTACAAAATGCGTTTTAATAAAGATACTACATTATAAGGTGTCACCTTTAAGCAATAGCAGTAAACAAACCACGATTCTAGTGTGTGGGTGGTCTCAAAGGAATTAGTGTGAACAGAGGCAGGTTATGAGTAACAGCTACGAGCTGTCATAGCAACGCTCTGCGATGTTCAGAGGCTGCATACGATAACGCTGCTCTGTGGAACGTATCTGAGTGAACAAGGCCGTGAATGAGCAAACCAGGGGAAGAAGATGGAGAAATAAAGAGGTATAATGCACCAGCAAGACTCACTGTGATCAGGCCACTCAGAGGGCACTGAGTATATAAATGAAATTAGAGCTACAAACCTGACCTCAAAAGATCTGGTGCAGAAATTAATCACAGGCTGAGTGAACTTTAAAAAGTGACTGCGTGAGGGAACCACTGGGGTGGACAGAATACAAGGTCTGTCCAGAAAGAAATTCACAAATTAATATTATCAGAATATGATCTTGTGAACGCACACACAATGCTCTCAACGCCTCTGCCATTGTTTGAAATCATCAACTGTGAGGGTTTTTAGAGTCTCGGTCACGGCTCTGTGGATGTTCTTTACTGTACCAAAGCAGTGGCCTTTCAAATGTGTTTTAATTTTGGCCTTCTGGTACGAATTCTTTACAGACGATCCCTTGAGAATCAAAAAAAGATGATGAACACTGACTTGATTTTTGATTTGCTCATGCGAGCTTTCTTTGGGTGATGTGATATTGTCGAGTGACATTCAGCACTTTCTCTTTTTGTTTCAGGATCATACACGAACACCCATGATTCGTCTCCTGTGATCACTCTGTTCATGAAATTGGGCTCTCTTGTTAAACGATCCAACATTTGCTCCAAACTCGCTTGCATTGTTCCAGTGATGAGGCACTTCAGTAGGGTTTCACAAAAACAAATATCTGGGCACTGCGAAGGCTAGAATGCAACTGATGCAAATGGGTCCTATTGTTTATCTGAGAGCCCACTCTAACTCACTTTGAACCACCATCCCCATGCATAGGCCCTACAGAGCATGGAAATTTCATTCTCATTACTTTCTGGACAGACCTCCTATAATGATAAACATTAAGAGTTTAGAGTAACATTGCTATCTCACAGCTCATAGCTTGTCTGAGTTCAGGTTGCTGTATGTGCAAAGTTTCCTTGTGACTTCCTCTAGTTCTCTGATTTCCTCCCGCTTCCCAAAAACATGACAGTAGGTAAATCGAACAAGATAAATTGCCCTTTGTTAGGTGTGTGTGTGTGTGTGTGTGTGTGTGTGTATGAGTGGTGCAGTGCCCTGTTATAGACTGGCGTCCCACTCAGGGTGTATTCCAGCTTCACTCCCAGTGTTACTGAAATAGGCTCCAGATTCACTGAGACCCTGACAGGATAAAGCAGTTACTGAGAAAGGGAGTGTGTTTTCATATCCAGAATTAATGGTGCTATTGATCACAGCTGTGAGAATCGACATTTTTGTCAGATGTCAGATCTTAGTTGCTTTCCAAATTTTCTCTCAGGACTAGGACCCAGCTTTAAAGGAACACTTTTTAATTCTAAATGCAGTCAATAAGGCCAATGTAGCTAACAAGTAAGGAAAATGTATAGCTAACTGTTTAGCACTGAGCAAACAGTTTATCAAAATAAACACACACTGACCTGATAATAATTACGTTGGTTTAATAATTGTAAATACACAATTTGTACACACGCCATTTCATTTAATATCACAACAAGTCAGTATTAAATATCCAATTCAAACTGGGTCAATATAATCATTAAAATATGTTGAATCTTCAAGTTCAATCTTCCTGCCTGATATGTGAATGGAAAGATAACAAATTTTGCTGAGATAAATACTAAAGTGATTATGGCAGCTAGCAGACATTTCTAGCTCTACAGTGGCATTTTTAATAGCTAACATTTTTATACAAACCCCATTTCCAGAAAAGTTGGAACACTTTCTTAAAATGCATTAAAAAAAAATGAAATCTGTTCATTCACTTAAAGCTTATTTAACAGACAAAAGCACCAAGAAAAGATTTTCCATGTTTTCAATGATGAACCTAATTCTATTTATTAAATACCAACGAAAATTAAAAAAAATTGATGCCTGCAACACAATCAAAAAAGAGTTGGGACAGAGGCATGTTTACTTCTGGGTCACATCATCTTTATTTTTAATTATACTTGTTAACAGTTTGGGAGTTAAAGTTACTAATTTTAGCAGTTTTGCAAGTGGAATTTTTGCCCATTCTTGCAGTGGTGCAGGTCACCCATGCCGTGGTCACTGATCATCATCACAGGTTCTGGTTTTTGCACTTTTCATCAGTAATAGTCTGGATGGTCTTTTTCATCTTTGGCCCGTAGAATACGGCGTCAGTTTTTTCCAAAAACAAGCTGGAACTTGGACTCATTTGACCACAGAACACATCTTTCAGTCCACTGTCTTTCAGTCCACCTCAGATGACTTCTGGCCCAGAGAACTCGCCAGCGTTTCTGCACAAAATAATTATATGACTTCTGTTTTGCCTAATACAGTTTCAGGTTGCATTTCTTGATGCAGCAATGGACTGTGTTAAGTGACAATGATTTTCCAAAGTACTCCTGAGCCCATGTGGTTATGTCCATCACAGTAGCATGACGGTTTCTCAAACAATACCGTCTGAGGGCTCGATGGTACCACACATTCACCAGAGGTTTCTGCCCTTGGTCTTGAAGCACTATTTCCTCTGACTCCCTGAACCTTTTCATGATGTTATGAAATGTAGATGGTGAAAGACCTAAATCCTTTGCAATCTTGCACTGAGAAACATCGTATTTGAACTGACTGATATTCTCTCATGAAGTTTGGCACAAAGTGGTGAACCACGACCCATCCTTGCTTGCAAAGACTAAGCCTTTGGTGGATTCTCCTTTTATACTCAATCTTGATGACCTCATCTGTTACCAGTTAAACTGCTAATTGTGGAACCTTCCAGTGTTACTTGTATAACCTCTTCAGTCTTATTTTACCTCTGTCCCAACTTTATTTGAGTGTGTTACAGCCATCAATTTCTAAATTAGTTCATATTTAACAAATCGAATTAAGTTCCTCACTGAAAACACTGAGAATCTTTTCTTTGTCTTTCTGTGTGTTAAGTAAGGATTAAACTGAATTAACAAATTACAGATTTCAGCTTTTATTTGCATATTTATAAAGTGTCGCAACTTTTCTGGAAATTCGGATTGTACCACATGAGCAGTCAGGTTCGAGATAAGATTACATGTAATCTAATCCCTTTTATTGAATTTAACATTATGGTCTAATTTTCTTTGACAGTAACAGAACACTGAACTAACTAGACTTCGCTGGTATCTCAAATAACTCCCTGAGCACAGGCCATCACTCCATTTCAGAGAACAGAAGAAAAAGCACAGATATCTGTCTGTATGTCCTGCTATTTATACTAAATTAGCCTCCTGATAGGGTGTACTGCCTGGAGTCACTTACTGGCTCTGAAACATAAAGCTATCAATTTAAGTCCATTTACATAACAATACCTATTACTGACCATGAAAAAGTTCTTTTGAAGACAGCAGCAAAGAGGAGTACTTATTGGGGTTTGATTTATCAAGTGATTTTTACTGCGCATCTGAGAAAATTTCTAAATAGCACATAATTTATTTGCTTAAAAATGTGAGAATGTGTAAAAATGTGTAATTAGATGAGTGTCAGTTTTCTTGGCAGGAGATTGCTGTGATTGGAACAGCCAATTACTGACCTACACTTCAACATAATTTATATAACAAAGCCGTGCATTAGTACAGTAGATCAACTGGCACAGCAATTATAGTCATCATTAAAATTATTTAGAACATGAGCTAAAGCCATTGCATAACAGGTTCACTTTTATTTACACAGAAAGATATATTTTATTCCAGCCAAGCTTGCATGCCTCAGTTAACAGACAGCGATGGAAACTCAAACAGAAAAGACAGACTTTATTAAGTCGACGTTTGTGGCACCTGGGACATATGCTGCCACTCAGCTTAAGTAATAGAAACATCACGAATGTAGATCGGCAGGCTGTTACTGTAGCATGAGTCCGCAGGGAATGGGAAAGTACAGGGAAGTGAGAGGGATAGAGAACACACCCTGCCCCTTTTCCTCTGAGGCTCACTGCTGTCTCTCACTGCCCTCTCATCAAATCACATTCAGGGAGGATGTGTTTGTCCAACCCCTGTCCTGAGATTGTAGAAACTCACTGCTGCACTCTGTCTCAGTTGGATGAGGAAGGTGAAGCAGGAGCTCAGCGCATGCTCACTATGACTCGACTGATGCTGTGCCCAGAATATTAATCATGCTTTGTGGAATGCAAAGTCATCATAGTGGTCTCGCAGTGACAAACATGTAGCTGGTTCTTAGTGATTTTCCTACACACTAAGCATTTGTACCTTTGTACATTAATATTTTCAATTCAAATATGATCGATATTGCATTGAAACATAAATCTCCTCCTTACCACATATGTTTCATGTCATGTTATTGAACATGAATAGACACACAACACAGGCTTAGCTCGGGTTTGAGCAAACATTATTTACATGCGACCCTGTCATTTTCATAAATATCCACCACTAAGTGATGTTCTGAAACAGAGACGGTGTCTTCCCAGGGTGGAGTATTAGGAGCAGAAAACAAAAGAGCTGTGTGGAGAGAGCTCTGTGTGAGAGATATGGCAGGTTGAGCTCCAATAACAATCAAATGCTCTGACTTCAGAATTAAAGATTAGCTTCTCCATTCTGTGAATAATAAATGTCCAAAGAATGTACATAAGGAAGATATCAGAAAAAAATGAGTGTGTGTACATATACAAAATAATATGGTAACTTGTAAAAATGTGTGTGCAACATGACAATAAGAAAATCTTGTCTATATCAATAACATGAATTCTTTCCAAATCCATTTCACACATTGTTTTAATTTTCCTTAATTATAAATACACTTGACAGAACATTTTAATTATAAGAACACTTCACAGTCTGAATGCCAAAATCAGACAATACTTAAGTAATTATAATTAAATGTTTGTAAACCCATTTGTAGTGCTTTGAAATGGGTGCCGGTGTCTTAGAACATGTTCAGTTTACTTTGGTTTTTGCTGCTTCATGCTGACTTTGATCTGATTCTTCCATGGCCCTTAATCTGATGCTTGTAATTAACCAATGATTCGACTTTTTCATGAAGTCTTACATGGGAATTGTTTCTTGTTTTACTCTAATTGTTGTCCTTTGCAGGATATTTGCATGTGTTGATTGTGTCTGTGTGCTGAACCCTTTTACAGACCTTGTAGAAGCAGAAAATGCTTTATATGTTAACTACTGCTCAGTTTTCTCATAATAGCATCATCAGCATGCAATTTGCAGTAGGGCATTCGGAAGATCATCTACATCTCATTGCCTCCCTTGGGATTAGAGTCAGAGGCTGGAATGGTCATCACTGGCTTTGTTGCATGTGCTGTTGTTCAGTAATTTACACTCTCAGTACCTTGACACAACTAAGTGACTATTTCTCACTGGAACACTCAGTCCCGTGACAATGCTGACGTTACTGACCAACGCCTTGGTGATTTTTTGCTGACGCACAACAGTCATATGTGCTGGTATGGGAGTGGTCTGTTGGTAATGAAGTCAGCAGAAGGACTGGGCAAAGAGAGAATGAATGACCCTTACAGCTCACAAATACATACGCAAAACCTACAGGAGTGTCTTTGGAATATTACGCAGGTTTGCAATTGACAAAATTTTATAAACTGTGGCGTTTTCTTATAAAAGGAACAGAGGATTTAGCCACATATTTGGCCCCAGCCTGTAAAGGAAATATTGTAAAGTTCAGTAAATGAAAATAAAGCTGGTATATTTATTTCTGTAGTGGTGGGAGAGTCGCTGTAAATGTTCCAAATGTTAAGTTCCTCTCTACACCTCAGAACCGTGCAATTACGCAAAATGTGGAGGTGTAAATAAAGTGAAGCTGTGTGACAAGATGCAGAATTGTGAACATCTCACCTTATGTAGGATTAGCATTAACACCAAAGGCAAAAACGCTAGTGTCTAAGACACCAGGCATGGTGTAGCCATGGAGCTGTAATCCGTGCAAGGGGCGTGTGTCTGTGTTTTAAGAGATCATCAATAATTCAGAGCAAGTTATTGATCCCAATCCTTTATATCTTTTCTGCTTTCACATGAACACAGACCATCAGCACAAGGCCGTGGTGTCACCAGACTGCCATCGATCATCCACCACACCAGCCACACACGCACACACACACACA
Source organism: Scorpiodoras heckelii (assembly GCA_028566435.1). Taxonomy (NCBI): domain Eukaryota; kingdom Metazoa; phylum Chordata; class Actinopteri; order Siluriformes; family Doradidae; genus Scorpiodoras; species Scorpiodoras heckelii. The sequence goes on from JAOVVH010000043.1 coordinate 11,020,020, forward strand.
CACACACACACACACACACACACAGAAACCTGAGATCACACTGCTCACAATGCTAGCCCACTGGGGAGTTTGCTGTATTGTGCAGAAAACACTGTCTCACTGACTTTCAAGGGCAAACATGTATGATACTACACCCAAAGATCAGAGCATGCCAGGATTGGATGAAATGAGAGGATATGACTTTTACATATATAAAAATGCAATAAATTGTAATATCAGACTAATGCAGGCACAACCCTTGGTCATGTGATTAGATGATGACATAGATGACGAGTCAGCACAGGGATACAGCTTGTCTGACAGACTGGGTGTGGCAGCGAGGCTGCTGTTCAAACACTTGTCTGGGATTTGGCCAGGATACTATTTATAATTCTGTAATAATACCATTTTAGGTGAGCTCTAACACATGCACGTGCTTGAGAATGTCCTACAAGAATACGAGATGTATCCTTGTCCGTGCTAATCTTTTTTATGTTCAGGCTAATTTGAAGATACAACCCCTGACTCTAAGTATGTGTGCAATTTCTGAGCTGTTTAGAACTGTATGACTGCAGTACTGAAAAACTGAAAACTTCCTAATCACAACCAGTACACTACTAAACCTGGTCTTATGATGACTGGTCTGTCCGTTCAAGAAATGTGGTTGAGAGAATGCACTGATATCTGGAGTCTGGTTACGTGTTAGTCAGACAGTCCCACCCTGCAGCTGCTGCACTAGACATGGGATGCATTAAAATCCCAGCACTGCCCTTCCTACCCTTCTTCTTGCAATATACTGTAGTTGCAGGATATACTGACATGCCAGGTGGATCACAATACACAATGTCTATACAGGAGAACAGTGAACGATGGATCACAACGGTGTAGTCATATATTCACAATCTTTATGCAGTACTTATATTTGTGAATGTACTTTGAGATATTGATAATAAAGTATTGATTAGTTGAGGAGAACGTGTTCAGTTCCAGGCTCCTCCACAATCGATAAAAGGCATGAGGTTTCGCCAACACGGCTCTCGGATATGATTACACATTAAACCGAAAAGAAAGACCAGCAGACTAAGTGGATGAAAGAGATGGAGCCTGGGATCCTCATCTTTTTCCAATGTGGAATGTTTTTACCAGCATTAGGCTTGTTTAAGAGCTTCTTGATCTGGATGACAACCAAGAAAGCAGCTGCTCGCCTATTTTAGGTCAAGGGAGATTTTCAAAGGCATCTCATTGAGTCAAGGCAACAAAAATCACGGACACAATTTCTGCTACGGTCAAACTGCTGGCATGGTGGCGGTGAGAATTATGGGTTTGCTTGGAGTTTTACCCACACTCATAAGGCAATATACAATGAGCTAAACAGAGATGAAAACCTGTACCGAATGAATCCATCTATATTGTGTCACAACATATCCATCTATAGGCTACGTGTTGCCCCAAGTCTCAGAAAGAAAGGGTACTAAACTGTAAATAAAGATATTTTCGGTCCAATTGTGTACCTTAAACCTTTTTAAGGCTGAACTATAGTTATAGCTACACATTTCCATTTTGAAAAAGCCTTATAAAAAAAGTACAAAAGATAAGCAACAAAGGATCCTACCCTGCTGGAAAAAACAGCTTAAACCAGCTTGGATTTTAAGATGGTCAAGCTGGTTTATAGCTGGTTTAGCTGGTTGACCATCTTGGTCAAGCTGGTTAGAGCTGGTCGACCAGCTAGATCAGCTGGTCAGGGGCTGGTAGACAAGTTAGGTCAGCGGGTCAAGGCTTGGAGGACCAGCTAGGTCAAGCTGGTTTTAGATGGTCTGACCAGCTATACATTGGTTACCAGGTACAAACCAGGTACAAGCTGGTTTTAGATGGTCAAACCCTCTACCAGCTACAAGCTGGTTTTAGATGGTCTGACCAGCTATACATTGGTTACCAGGTACAAACCAGGTACAAGCTGGTTTTAGATGG
>JAOVVH010000043.1:11028800-11047715 GCA_028566435.1 Scorpiodoras heckelii
AATAATAATAATAATTATTATTATTATTATTATTATTATTATTATTATTATTATTATTATTATTATTATTATTATATGCATCCACTGTATTTTATCTTGTTCAATTTGAGTAGCTATAATGTACCTGTTCAGTATAAATACAATTAATATTTGATTAAATCCCCTTTTGGCTTAATCATGTGTGCCATGCTTCTTTCCTTGCTTTTTTTTTTCCTTTTGCAGGACAAATAATTCTACAATACAAGAGTGATGTCCTTGAGACAGTTGTATTAGTGAATCCATCTGTGGACAATATTGCTATAGAGGTAATGGTGGTTTATACAAAATTTTTACAGCCTGACTCTTATCTTACATCTCTGCTACATAATATGTTTTTCCTCAACCAGGTCAGAACACTCCTCTGTGAATCAGCTAAACACAAGCTATTGGTCCTAAGCGGTCAGAGCACCGAACAAGGCGGTGACATCATCCTGAAAGGTGGAGTGTTTGACTGGAAGAATTTCTCTGACATCATCACAAGTCAAAGAGTAAGTATTTAATATTCTGCCAGAAAAGGATATTTCAGTAAAGATTAATTTCAATCAGGACACACAGCACACATGCTGCACATTGAAAAATACAGAGATGAAATCTAATTGTAATGGATTATACTTTTACTGTTTCACCTTTTTCAGATTAAGAACTTCCTGAGCAAGTCAGATCCAGGTGAGCAAGCGTGTCTGACTGTGTGTTGTGAAGGAGAGGGGGCCTGGAGCTCCCTAGGGCTCAACCAGGAGCAGAACGTGCTGGACTACAGATTTAACCCTGATCCTGTGCTGCCTGAAATGGAGGGTGTTACAGAGTTTACAGAATATGTCTCTGAGACTGTGGATATTGCTTCCCCTTTTGAGCTCCTGGAGCCACCCAGCTCAGGGGGATTTCTGAAATTGTCCAAGCCATGCTGCTATATCTTCCCCGGAGGCAGAGGTGACTCAGCCCTGTTCGCAGTCAACGGCTTTAACATTTTGATTGATGGTGGATCAGACCAGAAGTCTTGCTTCTGGAAACTGGTGCGACACTTAGATCGGATAGATTCGGTTCTGCTTACCCACATTGGAGCCGACAATCTCCCCGGGATAAACGGACTGCTGCGGAGAAAGATTGCAGAGCAAGATGAGGACCATTCTCAAGGTTCAAATGCCTATGGAGAATGGATGAAAAACCTGATTTCACCTGAGCTCGGTGTGGTATTTTTCAACGTTCCAGACAAGCTAAAGATGTCAGAATCAACTTTGAAAGCGAAAAGGAGTATTGAGGAGGCATCTCTTACGTTGCAGTACCTTAGCAAGCTGGGTATCAAACCTGAGCCTCTGTATCGAGTTGTTAGCAACACAATCGAACCTGTGACACTTTTTCACAAACTGGGTGTTGGCAGATTAGATATGTACATTCTAAACCCAGTCAAGGACAGTAAAGAAATGCAATTTTTCATGCAGAAGTGGGCAGGTAACAGTAAAGCTAAGACTGGCATCACCTTGGCCAATGGAAAAGAGGGAGAAATTTCTGTTCCATATCTTACATCGATAACAGCCCTTGTTGTCTGGGTTCCAGCCAGCACTACTGAAAAGATAGTGAGGGTATTGTTTCCTGGAAATGCACCACAGAACAAAATTTTTGAGGGACTGGAAAAGCTAAGGCATCTTGACTTCTTGCGTTATCCAGTTGCTACTCAGAAAGATATATCTGGAGGGCCCCCTTCAGTGATTAAACAAACAAAACTTAAGCCAAGGACTGATAGCAAGGAAAGCCTCAAGTCTTCACCCAAAGTACTTCCCACTACTAAAGCAAGCAAGAAAGAGGCAAATGAGAACATTGAATCAAAAAGTGACTCGGTAAAAGAGACCAAAATGGAAAAGAAACCAAAAGTGCAAGAGAGTGTTAAAGCCACTAAACCATTGAAAGCCAGTGCAGAACCCACTGATACAGCAAAGCAAGAGAAAAAGAAGTTGTTAAGAGAGAAATCTCCCAAGAAACATGCCAAGACATCTAAAATGGAAGAAAAGAAGGATAAAGAAAAGAAACAGATAAAGAAAGAAAAGAAAGAAATAAAAAAGCAAGAATCTGTTAAGAAAGATGACAATAAGGAATCCAGAGTGAAGGAAGAAAAGAAAACAGATTCAAGTAAGACTGAATTAAGGAAGATCACCAAACCTGACTTAAAACCCTTCACCCCTGAGGTCAAAAAGACTCTTAACAAAGCAAAGGTTCAAACAAAACCGAAGACAGAAAAGACAAAAGCAGTCAAAGAGCGAGAGAACAGACCTGCTGCAAAACAAGTTTCAAAAGAGATTCAAGAAAATGACAGATCCCTTGTCTCCTCCCCAGAAGATCTTACTAAGGATTTTGAAGCACTGAGACAAGAGGAAGAGGCACTTTCTGAGCTTGCATCGAGTAAACTGCTTTCAAATCTTGAATCTACAACTTTTCCTGAGACAAAAGTCACCCAGATTATGTCTCCAGATGAAGGAATACCCACTACTGACAATGAGACTGAATCCCCTCATGAGGAAAAACACATATATGGAGAAAAGACAAATAAATCACAAACAAAAACAGCAGACAAATTTGAGGATGAGGGTGCTGCTACAGAGGATGACTATGAGGAAGAATACAATGCTAAGACCAAAACAACTAAAACTACAGATCGCTCAGGGAAGGCAGATGACAAAACATGCCTGGACATAAAGAAGAGTGAAGATCTTGAAAAGAAACATAAAAAGAGTGATAGTGAGGAGGAAGAGGATGTTATTGAAAAAGCCGAGCTGGAAGAAGCAGAGGATATAGTCCATGTGGAAGAGTTGAAATATAAGACTGAAGAGGTAAAGAAAGAAAATATTAGTAAAGACTGGGACACCAAACAAATTGACACTAAAACTATCAAACCTGCTGGTGCCACTGAACACATCTCATTCATCCAAGATGAAACCATCCCTGGATATTCAGAGACCGAGCAGACCATTTCTGATGAGGAGATCCATGACGAGACAGAGGACAGGATCCCTCATCTCCGCTATGATGATGTCTCTGTCCCGGATCAGCCTGATTCTTTCTTCCATGGCATGAAAGACATAAAACCCCCAACCATATCTGTTGCACCTGATTTAACAGTAAAGATGAGCAGTGTTGCCCAAGAGCCACCTTTATCTACATATTCCATGAATATCATTGCAGCACCATTGGCTGAGGAAGAACATATATCCTCAGCTACTTCCATTACCGAGTATGATAAATTATCCTCTTTCGCAGCATCGGTTACTGAAGATCAGTCTATTGCATCCGTGACAGCGCCTCCGACTGAGGAACTAGGAAAAAGCTCTTTACTCCTCGACAATGTGAACAGTACGCCATCATCCAGTCGTACAGAAGGAAAAGAATACTTACATTCAGCTGGCACCATCTCTCCAACATCATCTTTAGAAGAAGACAAATGCTTCAAGTCACCTCCATCAGAAGAGTTCCAACCCACTGTTCCAGAGAAGGAAACTACTCAAAAACCCACTTCTCAGCCACATGAAGATGATGATGAAGATGAAGAAGAGGAAGAGGACCAGACACCTAATGTTGACATACCTCTTGGAAAACTCCACGAGGCTTATGCATCGGCCACGGTGCAGGAACAGCTTGATAAATGCCCCTCCTCGGTGGTACCTCTTTCCTCACCGGGAACACCTTCTGTCTCACAAGAAAAGGAAGTTCTTTCTCCAGATAAGCCCAAAACAGATGGTGCTGGGAAAACACTCTCTTTTGCACCCTGTGTCTCCAGCACACCAGAGGTGAGTGGTGCTTCGGAACCGTCAGAGAGATGTGTAAGTCCAGATGATAGCACCATGAGAATGGCCTCACCTACACAGTCAGGCCCTACTAGCATTGGCTATTCACCTACTGAGGAAAAGGCACCAAAGTCTTTATTTGTGGAGAAAGAGGACACAATGGACAAGGACACATATGGTGTTCAAATGTCAACTAAGCATGAAACATTTGTAGACGGTGATGCAAACAAAAACACTGTTAAAATAATGGAGGATGAAGGTGACCCATTCAAAGGCGGTTTCTCTAGCACAAGGGCAACGTTCGATGATTCAGGTGAAGAAGATGATGATGTTGAGGAAGAAGAAGAAGAGGAAGTAGTAGAAGAAGAACAAGGATATCTTGGAAAGGGAGATTTTAAGACCTGTGTTAAAACAAAATACAAAGAAGAGAGGGAGAGTACATTTCTTGATGAAGATGACACTTGTGAGCCGCAAGAGGAAAAGCTAATTAAAAATGAGAAGGAGGAAGCGGATAAGAAAGATAAACTACAAGACATGACCTACTTAGAGAAACAACACAAGTCCCAGATGCTGAGCTCTGAAGAGGAGGACGAGAGTGACGATGAAGAATGCACTTACTCAAGCGTAAAAGGGCCTCAGGACAAGTTTGATTCGGTGTCAGCCACCTATAACGAAAAGGATGTGTCATTCTCAGAGAGAGAGGACTCCGCAGTGCCCTCCAAAAATGGCGATAAAAGTGTACACTTCAACTTGTACTCCTTCCCTCAGTCTGAAAAGGGTCTTAAAGAAGACCATTTGAGAGAAATAAGACAGGATACACCTTATGTAGGGAAGAGTTTTACATATTCCGATGTATATGACAGTAAATCTAGTTCAGTGGATTCATACTCTCCTAATTTACCAAAAGACTGCACTGATAAATCTGATGATAGTAGTGACACGCTGAAAGAAACAGAGAAAAAAGATTCCATATATACCTTCATGGAAACTACAAAGATGTCAGATTTTGAGGAATCTCATCTAAAGGATGTGACATCATCATCATACAGTGAAACCAAAACATTAAGCGCTGGACACATTGTAGATGAAAAATCTACAGATAAATTACATGATGATAAACCAGAGACCAAGAAATCGTCACAACCATTCTCAATAGAAGGAGACCTATTTTCTGTTCAGTTTGACAAGTCTACCATTAGTGAAAAGACAGAAATAGGTGATATCCCATCAAGTGATTACCAACATGACCTTACCACTTCTGGCTATTTGGCGGCAAAAAGCAGCACTTCTTTGGCAGCTCAGCCTTTTGGTGAGGTGACAAGAGCAAGTGCACTAGATATGAAGATGCTAGCACATGGAGAGGATGATGATGATGAAGAAGAAGAAGAAGATACTGATGAAGATGAGGATGAGGATGATGTTTACAGGAGACGTGTCAGTGACACTGATATGGAAAAAGATGCTAAATATGGACCGGCAAAAGAATCAACCCCGTTATGTGGTGTCACCAGCACTGTGCCGCCTGAATTTAAGGATGAAAAGCAGGGCACTTCACAACACTATAGTTTTGGGTCTGTCAGCCATGACACAACCCCAGTTCCTCCTCCTTTTGAACTGACAAAGAGTCAGAAAGATGCTGAGGAACCTATTGAAATGGGTAAAAAGGAAGCATCACCATTCTCTAGCAGCCACATGACAGGATATACTGGGTATGAATATTCTTATGGTCAGGTGAAAACATCTGTCCCATCTAGCCATGTCACCAACAAAGATAATAGCTTTGGTCAGTCTTTCTTACCCTTGTCCACAAAACCAAGTGAAGACAAATTTTACCACGATGACAAAGACCTTGAGTTTGAAAAGCAAAAAACACCAGATATTTCAGCAAAAAAGCCTGGAGAATCTGTCTCACTAGGCTTCAGTTATACAACTACATCAGCCACAGCATACTCCTCCTCTTCCTCTTACAGTCACTCCTCCTCTGCTTCTGCCTCTCTGTCCACCAGTCGCCAGTTTGGAGATGAGCTAGAAACTCCTGCCAGTGTTGGATATGAATATTCACCCTTTAAAGATGAGCACTCACCTGTAATAGATTCCCCATTCTCCAGTTCTTCTGGGCTGGTTAAAGATGAATATTTGGAGGTGTCAGCAGAAAAGATGACTCCTGTCACAACCACAGCCGAGTCCACATCCAGCCTAGCAAGGTTTTCACCACTTTCGCCTTTTGAGGAGATCAAGCCCTTACCTTCTCACCCACTTACTTCTGCAGTGGATAAAAGAGAGGAACTTGCCAGCTCTGCAAGTAGTACTTTAGTCAAGGACCCACAGGGTGCATGCTTTTACAAGCCAGAATGGGAGGCAGATACAGGTTTGCAGGCTGAATATGGAGCTACCCGCCCTTACAATCTCCTTTCCGAGTCTGCTGAGAAGGACACTATGAAAAAAGATCCGTTTGGTGCTTCCTCAACACCTCATGCTGATTTACCCAAGAAACAATATTATGAAGACACTGAGAGTAGCGAAGAGGAGGAAGATTACATTTGTGAGTCTGAACAAGACAAACTACACTACCCTAGATCTCCATTTACATCTGAAGCAGACAAGAAGGTTGATCCTTTTCCCGTAACAGAAAAACTGTCTTCTGCCAGTAAGGTAGGAACATTTCCTTCTTCAGTACCACAGACTACAAAACCAGATACTGCAAATGGTCCTGCAGAGGTCACCATGGCAGCACCAGAGGCTTTTGCTGACGTCAGCAAGGTTACGTCCAGCCTATCAAAAACTGAAGTGAAAAGTCAGCAGCTTGAAGCCTGCAAAATAAGAAACCCATTTGAATGGGAGATGCAGCAGCAAAGAAGTGTCTACCCAGGAGAATCGCCACCTCATTATCGTCATGAAGATGAGTATGAGGAAGAAGAGGAAAGGGAGCCTGAGCATCCACCTCGTCCTCTTTCCCTTTCATCTGCAGATCAGTCTTTCCCATCCTCCTATTGTAAAGAAGATCCAAGCAAGCATGATGACTTAGATCCTCCTTCCAGTACATATATGGGGGCCAGGTCCTTCTCCTCTTCCCCAGGTTACTCTTCATGTGAGTACAAACAGAGAAAGGGAGACACTTCCCCATCATTTATCAATCCAAGCATTTGCCACTTGTCCAGTGATGAGGAAGACGAGGACCAAAGAAGCCAGGATGCGGATCAGCAGCAGCCATCAGGCAAGAAACGACCCCACAACCAGCCGCAACATAGTTCCTATAGAGAGGAGAGTGAATCACAGCGCCTCTCTGGAGCCATGGCTGCAGGGACTGGTCTTGCTGGAGAGGACACACCTCCGACCTCTGTCAGTGAATCTCTTCCCTCACAGACAGATTCTGATGTTCCACCAGGAACAGAGGAGTGTCCTTCCATAACAGCAGAAGCAAATGCAGAATCTGATGAGGATGCAGATTATCTTCCTGTGGACAAATCATCTGGATCCTATGGTGGAAAGCATTATTCATCCTGGTCAGAGAAAAATCATGACCCACTGCCCTCACCGATGATGGATCCAGCCCCTTGCCCACCTCGTCCTGATGTCTGTATGGTAGACCCAGATGCTCTCTCCAGCCTTACTGACAAACCTTTAAAGAAAGACCCAAAAACAAAGAGCCTCCGCAAATCAAGTAAGTCAAGGTCACCGGCCAGGAAAGCCGACGCCATTCGTAAGAGGTCACCGTCAAAGGATTCCTCTCCTCGTACCACCTCTCTGAAAAAGAAGGACTTAGAGGATGATCTGTCCAAGTCAAGTCACAACACCGGCAAGGGCCTTGTCAATGGAATTAAAACTATTACAGGTATGCATCTGGATACATCAGACATTCACCTGCAGTTAAATATACAGTATTTTATTAAGCGTTTTATAAGTATAAAAGTAGCACAGAGTTTTTAAAAAAACTTGCATTTCACTTTAAGGCTTGCCCCTGTATAATTTTAAACTGTTCATGCACCTTTTTTCAAAAGGATCAAACACTGCAAAATCCAGTTCTTCTGCACCCTCTGGTTCTCCAATCTTTGTGGACTTGGCCTACATTCCCAACCACTGCAGTGCTAAAAATGTCGACCAGGAGTTCTTCAAACGTGTGCGCTCTGCCTATTATGTAGTGAGTGGGAATGACTCCAGCAGTGGTGAGCCTAGCCGTGTTGTCCTGGATGCACTGCTGGAGGGAAAAGCACAGTGGGGGTCTAATCTCCAGGTAGATTTCTCATACGTCATACATCATACATCTCATACGTCTCACAGCACCTAACGCTAACATAGTAATGACAGTGAGGAACATAATACAAAATCTCTTTTAAACGGCTAAATGACTGTTGAATGTTATTTAAAACGTCTACTATTATTCTCATTTGAGAAAACGTGAATGACAAATAATGCCAATTCATCTTCGGTCTTGGATGATAATAAATCACTCAGAATAAATTACCTCCAACCTATCACCAACTAATAATGCTTAAATATGTACCTCTTGTTCTGCTTTAGGTGACATTGATTCCTACCCATGACACAGAAGTGATGAGGGAGTGGTATCAACAGACCCATGAGAAGCAACAGGATCTGAATGTCATGGTTCTTGCTAGCAGCAGCACAGTTGTGATGCAGGATGAGTCCTTCCCTGCTTGTAAGATTGAGTTCTAATTCTGGCAAGGCTCCCAGGTTCACACTTTTACACTTAAACGATCCTTTATCGCCTTATTTGTCGTTTCTTCAGCGTAACAAACTCCCTTTGATAACATTGTGCATAGTCACTCAGAAGTCTCTATCTTTCCAAAGATGGCTATGGCTCTTACAATTTCCCCTAACCTGAATGATCATGGTATTATCCAGAATGAGTCTAGGAGGATGTGCCTTTAATGTTCACATTTTTAGTTCACTTTCTCCCTTTAATGAAGAAAGAATGGTCTTTTCAGTCAGTTGTTGCTTTTAATTTTCTTTTTCTTTTCTTTTTGATTTTGTTGTTGAATGATGCAGTTATAACAAAATTACAACCATCCATTGATCAATTTTATTTCTCACGGCACATGTATTCAATTTAATGCCCATTTGGACTTTCTCCCATTGTTACTGTTAATTTATTCGCATATCATTTATGCATGTCTCATTCTTCTGTACACAACTTCTGACCTACATACTGTATAAGCTCTCTGTTCTCTCACTCATACTCTCACATACTACACAGGAAGTCATGTATTAATCAAGTAATCTATTCTTCAGAAGCTAATTACATGTTGGCATCCACGTTTAGAGTTTGCTGAATATTTACTAGTATCCAGATAATGTTTATTCTGTTGCCATGATCAGAAGTACAAAACAAGTAAGTGTTTTCTATCTAATGCACCCACAATGCACCTGCAATGCATACAACGTAAAGTCTGTTAAGATGTAAAAACATGTAAATGTTAAATGCGGCTGCCTCTAAACCTTTAATCAGATTGAGAGGACAAACCTTATAAACCATGGTGGCGTTACATAATGTGAGACAAGACTGACTCGATGTTGTTCTCTGTCTTAACGTAAAAGTGAAGAATTAGGATTAGGCGTAGGATAAGTCATAATCGTAATTTATAATCGCTATTTTTAGATTTGAAAAAAGACCTAAAAAGACCTAAAAAGTAATCGTTGTTCCATTTCCCAGTTGCAGATTGATCTCATGAAATCGTCTCTCAGCACTTTATAATGATTTATTTTATTTTTTACTTTATTTAATGCTTTGTAAATACAGAAAAGCTGACAGAAGTGGGAAAAGTATGAATCTAAGCCAAAGGAACTAGCAATAGAAAAAGATTGTGAATGTTAAGTTTTAGGAGTGATGTAGTCTGTGGTATGCTGCGTAGAGTGTGGATGGTCTAAACATGGATAAGGTTACATGTTTGCTGCACAAGTATGGGTGGAATTAATGACTGAATAACCGGCATCTTTTCGCAGTACAGGTCCAGGATTGCATTTAGTTGGTGATATTAATAAGCACATTGTGGCCTCCACAAGGGATAAAACAATTTTGGTTATTAGAATAATGATTTGTTTATACATGTATTTATTACTGAGCCTAAATGTTTTAACCTTTATCAAATATTTCCCATACAGTACCCCTCTGCCAAATTTAAATTCAATTCAATTCAATTCAGTTTTATTTCTAAAGTGCTTTTAACAATGCACATTTTCACAAAGCAGCTTCACAAAGATATAAAATCCAGACATAACTTTTAATGTAGGGCGGCACAGTGGCACGGTGGCACAGTGGGTAGCGCTGTCAAGTCACAGCAAGAAGGTCCCGGGTTCAATCCCCAGTTATAGCGGTCTGGGTCCTTTCTGTGTGGAGTCTGTGCGTCCCCCACGTGTCTGCATGGGTTTACTCCAGGCACTCCGGTTTCCTCCCACAATCCAAAGATATCCAATGCATATCAGGTTAATTGGTGTCTCTAAAGTGCCCCTAGTGTGTGAGTGTGTGTGTGTGTTTGTGCCCTACGATGGATTGGCACCCTGTCTAGGGTTGATCCTGCCTTGCGCCCTATGCTGCCGGCTAGGCACCGGCTCCCCCGTGACCCTGGGGACAGGAATAAGCGCTTAAGATAATGAATGAATGAATGAATGAACTTTTAATGTATATAAATTTTATCCCTACATTATTACATTTCGGTTATTTTAATAATTTAAAATTTCTGTATGTCTGGAACAGAAAACATTTAGGCTTTTAAAGTTGAAAAGTACAGGTTTAGTGGAAATAGTGGACTGAGCTAAAAATGAACGATACAAAATTAGACTATGAAATGTTTGCATGGGTTATAATGAGAGTCAACAGAAGAAATGAAAAATAACTGCATGTTTTGAAGATAGATGTTAAAAGGCCTGTCTGAAACAATTAATAATAAAATTCAATTAAACATTTTTACTTAGTATATACATATTTCTTTTAATTAAAAAAAACCTGACAAATCTGCCTAACTTTTATTTTTTATTATAAGTTGTCACTAAGTAGTCGGCCTGGTTAATTTGCAAGAGCCAAATATTACTTTTTTTTATAGAAAATGTATTGGTTTATTTCTGGATAGTACAGTGGAGCGTGCCCAGCTGTTTTCTGAAAATGTGTCTGGATATGATCACATTAATGTTTACAACAAATTGTATCTTTTTAGCTGCTGGTTATTTCTAAGTGCTAAGAGGACACTTCCTCACTAACAGTGTGTCAACATGGAGTTAAACTAGCTGGTTTAATGTACAAGGACAATAAATGTTAAGCAAACAAAATGCTATTGTGTACCTGACTGCCAGATCATGTGACCAGCTCACTGATCATATTTTATATTCAAGGTTTTTAAGTGGTGTCCAGTTTTCTTTTGCTAGTGAACAAACAACATAATGAACACAACAACAACAACAAAAAAACACAAAAGAGAGCTTCATCAATGTGCTGTGCAAAAAAAACCCCCCTCCTTTAGTTGCATTTTTAACGGTCTACGTCTTGACAGTAACAGATCATTAAAATCCTGCTTTCTATTCAGCCTGGCTAGTTTCTGCATGTGATCTTAAATTTTAACGTGTACGTTCTAGTTAATAATGATATTAAATAGTTACTATTTTAAAGATATATATTTAAATGCTAAATGTCTTAATGGTCTCAATGGCACATATAACTCGGCCGCGCTCTCGTTTAACTCTGTGCCGTGTTTATAAGAACATACCGTGTGCTTTTCTTTTTCCGGTCTTCTTTTCAGTTACTTTTTTTGCTCTGTTTCTCTTTTGGTCCTTTATTTTCTGTGCAATATTCTGTATCTTTCTTTGAAATTCCTCTAAATGTAGAATATCTACAGATATGTTGTAAAAGGGTAAACCTGGTGATCAATAAAAATCTAGTCATTGAAACGTTTCACAGCGTCTGTGATATTGAAGACATAGAATTGTTGGTACTGAAATCCTTCAAATGATATATTATAGCAAGGCCAAATCTCATGGGGAAAAGACTCAGTGCTGCTGGGATAAGTCAATAAGTCAAGATTAAACAAGACTTGAAACATCTTTGTTTTTTATTTTAGTGCAATAATGTACAGTAATGGAGATATTAGGAGTGTTGTGAGCTCTTTTCTGCTCTGTGGGATTTGTGTAAGCACAGGGAAAAGGACTATGCATAACAATAGCTGTATAATAAATATTTAGGTGAGAAGACACTGATAAAGTATGAGCGTGCTTTTGAATATATTGAAGGAGACATAAGTTGGAAGGAAATTCACTTTGTACGACTGGAGTACTAAATCAAATCCTGGAAACAAATAATGTTTTATTGTGGAGATGACAGGAAATGTTACATGTGTGTAATGGCTTTGTAATTTTACTATGAGAAAATATCGCTTAAGTTCAGTTATATGAACAGGCAATATATTAATTACTACCAATATATTAATTATTATGTCACGGTTACCTGAAAATCACAGCATTACAAAAAACCCAAAACACAACAGCACATTTTGTATATCTGTTATGACCATACCACAATCAGAAACAAAATAAAATATCGATCATCATGGTACGTGGTGTTACACTACTATTCTGTACGTACTTACCAACACATTCTCACTAGACAGTGATAATATTTTCACACCCAAACACATGACTCTTATGTAAACAAGTGAAACACTGTCGTAGTACAAGGATAGTGCTGGCACCCACCTACTACAGAAATTCATTTGGCAAAGACTGAATACAAAGGACTACGATATCACTGTCTGGGTCACCGGATCGCTATTATTCATCCAAGCCCATCACACCCCAATCCTACATGGCCGTTCTTTATTTTTATTTATTCAGAGATGAATGGGGAGGAACAAAGCTCTTGTGTTTGGTAAAAAAAATGCAGTGCTGGGTACAACAGAGCCTCGCTGTTTTGTGAACAACAATGAATGCAACATTTTGGTTGGCAGCTGCTGATACCATTAACCCTGTGATGGCATTTGTATCAGGGGTGAACTGGGAATAAATATCAGCCTGGACATTGTTGTTAACGTGGCCCCAAAAATAACATAAATGAACATGCGTCAAGTCGTATTATCTACTGTGGCCTGTAAAGGTAAAACACCTCAACTTCAACTGGGAAACATAACAGGAAAACCAAGAACATCACAGCCAAAGGAAACCAATGTCCGAGTTAAAACTCTGACAGGATCTTAAAGCAGCAGTATGTAACCTGTGGAGATTTAGCAATTTGGAAAGCTCTTTAGTTGAAATATGCCAGTGCAAATAACTCGCTAAAGACCATCAGTCTTTGTAGCATCAGTTGCACTTCGCATCCCCAAATGGATTATTTTGAAACACTTGTGCTAAATCCAATCCAATGTCCAATCCAACTGATTTAAGAAGTAAACCGAAAAAAGGTTTTATCAAAATATTTATTATGTACCACAGCGTTAATTCTGTCACTAAACAAGTACAAAGAAAACACCAAGCAAAGCGAAACGGCCTTCTAAAATTTTTATTGACTGACTCTATCATTGGGTATTTATTATATGCTGAAAAACCAGAAAAACTGGAGCCTATGCAAAATACATAGCAATGCCACATATGCATGTCATTGGTTGCATCCTCCAGTGTGTATATAAAGCGATAGACATCTGTGGAAGCTTCTAGAACTGTTTCTGCTGTGAGAACGGCAAGTTATCATGATTTTGCGATTTTCAACGTGGTTTAATAGTTGGAACTCGTGAGATGGGTCATAGGATTTCGGAGGTAGAAGCAAAGTTTGGATTTTCATGTATGAGCATTTCAAGGGTGTAACGTGACTACAGGAATTCCAGCAAAACCTCGAACTTACGACAGCAGCGTGGCCGTAAAAAGACTCTGGGTGAACGTGACCAGCGTCGGCTGGCAAGAATCCTTTCACGTTACAGACGTGCAACACTGCCTCAAGTAACATCCGAATTCAATGCTGGGGCCTCAGCAAACATCACCGTGAGGACTGTGCAACGTTCCCTCCAAGATCCTGTGGGGGACCTACCAGTATACCAGTTTTTCTGGTACTTCAGGGTAGATAGAGATAGCGCTGATCTGAAACCCATTATCTTGAATAGTGAAACGGATATCCAATCCTCTAACAACTGGCAAAGATTTGAACATTAGTTAAAAGAAAACATAAAACGGAGTAGAAAACGTTTTAGAAGGAGAAAACCAGACAGACATTATTATCAACTCAAACGTTCGAAATATTGTTACTGGAAAAGAAACCGGTATCAGGCCATTTCTACTATTTATATTCTGAGGCTGAAAGATGAATGAACTAATGATATGTTTATGAATTTCACATATGGACTTCTCCTCCTCCCTCTATTGAAAAAAAAAGCTTTTAGAATTGCAAAAGAAACCAGGGAGCTGACACTGCAGACATCATTATGGGAACATTGCAGACATGATTATGGGAATCATACTGCTAATACTTTTGTTATGACTCTGATGATAATTCAATCCAAGAATTCAAGAACAATTAGTAGATCATTACTTTTCAGTCTTCCCAGACCGTGTAACCTGCACAAAGATCATTATTATACACAAACACACAGTGTAGTACAGTACATCTGACATTTTCATTATAAAAGACTCAGTAATTAAAGACACACAGAGTAGCATACATCAACTTTTATTCAGAACATTTTTTGGTGATTTCTACTGGAACACTGAAAATGCCACTAAGATAGGTTTAAAGACTACACCGACTGCAAACGTAGCACCAGCAGCACTACACCTCCGCAATTAGAGTGTAATTAAAATCGTTTAATATGTCAGCGATTATGAAACGTTAACTCAATATAATCTCCCTCCTGTTATAATACAGTACATTACATCTGTGGAAATTACGACTGGGTAATGATACAATGAAATGTCAGTACAGCAAATAAACTCTTTCCTACTTGTTTGCCCTTCTGCACGTCCTGTGTACAATGGTGTAATAGCAATACGAGACAAACATACAGGTCAGTCAAAGTAGAAAAGCTCTAGTCAGACATTTTATACACTAGGCTAATGTGCGACATCTGTAGTTCACATACAAATCAAGAAGAAATGCACTTTTCACTATTCTTCCTACTATGTCGACTATTCATCTGCTTGTCAACAGTCAATAGTCAATAGAGCATTTTACAGTGCAAACATCTGAGCAGCATATTTACTGAGTGACATTAAATAATAGTTTATTTCATCGGTAGGCATTGTACTGTACAGTATAAACACAAGAAAATAAAATGTCGGCTGAGATAAGCAAGCACAGGTGTCTATGTGCGTTTTATTTTATTTAAAAGCTGAAAGCTACATCGCTAGAGGGAAATAAACCTGAACTTGTGATAAGAGCTAAGTCAAAACTCTGGTGGTACTGTATGTTTTTAGAAAAATATAAAATTGATAAAAGATGAGATACTCAATTCATTTATGTTTCTATATTAAAAATATGCTTTGCATTAATTGATAAATATATATATATATATGTATAGTACATATATATGTAAGTCTTATGATTTAATAAGTTATGACTTTTGGATTGAAAGTCTGGCAGAATATATGAAATGTGAAATAAATAGAAATCACCATCAGGCTACAATTTCCTTGTCCACACTGTGTATTAGGTAAGAAAAATGTGGCCTGTCAAATGTATGCAAAATAGCAGCCAACTGCATCAATACAGATGTATCAATAAAGTACTAGGTGCTGATGTAAGTTAATAACAACATCCAACAAAAAAAGAGGTGGGTTTACTGCTGGGAATGGCAAAGATGCTCAAAAAAAAAACCCAAACAGATTCGGTGCACCTTACAGAGTTGATCACTTAGTCACTGTCCCCTTATATTGCACATACAGCCACATTAACACAAAGGTGAAGTTCTCAATGTGACACCAAGCCAATGGGGAAATCTGTGGTTCGGTTAATTCGGAGCAGAGCACTAAGATTCACACCGAAACAAATGACATGCAGAATTTCTGAAGGAGGCTAGAAGAAGACACGCAGCCTCGATTTTCCACGATGTCTGACCAGGTGAACGTTTTACCTCCTTACCGGCGGCATTTAGAGACCTATAGTAGGTGTACAGCACTTAACATGAAGTCACTGAGGCACCAGAATGGATTAGCATGCAAGCTGTGTGTGGAGAGGGCAATCACCTTCAGGACTCGGATGCATGTGGCACACCAACCTCTACAGGAGTGCCAGGGTGAGGGAGGCTCCGTGTGCCACTCCTCCACACGTCCACCTAAGGATGGCATACAATATAGATGTCATTATTTTGCAGATAAGATCTTAACTAATGCAAAAAAGGACATAGATTAGCAGGATTATATAGCCTAGTTTCTGCTCATTTTTGAACCATTAAGGAATTTTTCTCAACCTTGGGGCCACAGGAGATGGAGGTGGATGGAGTCTTAGGAGAATTTCAACAACCATTACTTATAATGTAGTTCTATGTATCTGGAAATGATTTAAATTAAATGGTCATTAAAAAAAAGACTAAATGTGTTTTTTTTTCATCATGATTATGCTTTCTAGCTAGAGCATTATATTTTCTAGTCCATAATCTAAACAAAACTTGGGCAAAATTTTATTTAGTAAAATATACTCTGTAAAGGTTCCAAAAGCATAGAAAATAACATCTCACTGGATTAAAGAATGTTATTTATAATAATAATAATGTATAATATAATATAATAATAATGTTATGCTATTTGTACCATGTTACGTAACAAATGGCAAATAAAGCCCAAGAAGACACTGATGTCAAGCCCACCTCCACTGATTCCTGGGTGCTGAAGAACTCTTCAGGCTCATCGGGGCTCATGGGAGTCTGAGTACTGGAGCCAGCCTCTGAACTGCTCTCACGCAGCTCCAGGAGCACGGGCAAAGAGCCTGGCACAGACACTGGCACAGATCCGGGCAGGCTGGAGAAGGACTCCATGGCCAGGTTGAGTTCAACTTGAGGAGAGCAGGGAGGACTGGCATCCATTTTGACTTCAACGGTACTCTGAGCCTCCTCGGCCTGTTCACACTCTTTGCTGTCTGTAAGCAGCGAGCCTGTAGATGCTGTGCTGTCCATGGTGAGGTCACTGGGTCTGTCTGGACTTTGGGGTTGTGGATCATTGTCAAAGCTTGGGTCAGGAGGAGGGCTTTCAGGAAGATAGGTGGAGGACAGAGGAGCAGGCTGGCTGGCAGCGTGGGCGGACGAGTGGATCTCCTCACTGCTCTGCGGTGTAAGAGTCGCTTTCTCACTGAAGCTGAAACGAGGAGAGGTGTCTGCCATGACGGGAGACGAGGGACCTGCGCTTGAGACCGTGCTGGAAGGACCACTGCTATCTGCACAGAAACATACACAATAACCTTCACTAGTCAAATACAGCAAAACTGAAAGTCACAATAACAAACAGAGACCAAATTAAAATAAAATAATAAACAGATAATTCCTCTTCTAACATTTCTTAAAGACCAACTTTAAGAAAAGTTTAACAAAACCTGGAGTGGAAGCAGGTTTAACAGAAAAACAAGCAATTTGTGTTTTACTCATGAAATGAATAGAGCACAGTAAGAGAAGGTTAATTCTGATTACATTTTAATATGCTACTGTTTCTATAGTAACACCTAACCAAAGGACGTGGACGGTGGATTTTCTGCAAAGACATTTATTCAGGATTCTTTGTATTTAGGAGTCTTCAATAAAGCTGTCTGAGGTAAAGCTGCAAATTTAAGTTTTTTTGACACTTCAGGAGAGATTTGCACTTTACATTTTCTTCAGTAATATGACAATTAACAAGAAAGAAAAAAGAAAGGCTGCTATAATGCACAAGATAACAGGAAATAACTTGTTTCTAACTTTAGGATGTGCTCCGCTTCACATTAGGCTACACCACATCAATCAGTCTTTTATTATTTTGATAATTTTGATAATTATCCTTGAGATTTTTATGACCAGTTGTGTCTGTATTTTCTGCATTCCTTCTACAGTAATAGTCAATTATGAAAATTAGGGAAATGTTGACAAGGCTTTACGTGCAACTAAAGGAGCTGTTCTGAGAAGACTATGGGTGTATTTGAAGGTTTCGGAGCCCCATGTGGTGCAGTACTCACACCAGGGAGGACGCTCAGAGCGTTGGCGTAGAGACGCAGAGGAGGACAGCACTCTCTGAGGAATATATGAGTCCACCGAGGGCTGGTTCTGAGAGTCAAATATATCTGAGAAAGCTGAAGAACAGCAGACATGTTTAAAGATACATGAATGAGGTACGCAATGAAAGATCCTCAGCACGAAAGCTGATTATATGAACAGTATGCTAACATTGGACATATTAGCCACTACCTCTAGTGGTTCTGGTGTTCGAGTCCCCTGCGTTCTCACACACTGCCGTCAGGAACTTGTCCACCTGTTTGAGCGAGAGCGAGTTGTGCAGGGTCTCCAGTGGGTAGATAGACGGCACCATGGAGCAGCCTTCAAATCCTACAGAGCAGAAGAGACACACGAGGACACGGTGTACCCATAATGCAATCTGTGTGAGCTCCGAGTCACAGCAGTGTGTGAGGAACAAAAACGACACACACTTATACCAGTAACTTTCCACTACATACGGGTTAGTAAGAGGATCACAGGCAACGTCTGCACCCCATACCCACCCCACCCCCACCCACACACACTATTTCCAAACTCAGAATAAATTGTGTTAATTAATCACACACAATCAAGCATGTTATATCTACTGAAATTCACTAAACACTACATATAGTAGAAGCCGCAACACTTGACACCAAATGACACAAAATCAACCACAACGAGCAAAATGGACTTCCTCTTTGGAGTCTTTTAGTCTATTTAGTTGCTTAAGTAAACACTGAGAATATTAACAGCAAGGTTAAAACAAATCACACAAACCAGTAATAGAAGTCCATCTTTCTTTAAATATATTTATAATAGATTCATGCACAAATTAGGAGAAAACAGACTTAGCAGATAATTTACATAATTGGGGAAAAGTATAAGGCCGACAGCAGAGTCCTGATGGACACCAAGGCTAACAAAGGAGGAAAAAGACAAGGGTTGACTTACTTTTTCCCTAATGCCACGGT
>JAOVVH010000043.1:11047815-11058968 GCA_028566435.1 Scorpiodoras heckelii
ATTAAAAAGTGATCCTTTAAAAACAGCAGGTTTTTGCGATGTAAATAAAAATTAAAGCAAGATAAATCATCTCAGATATTTTCCTACCTTTATTGTAATAGAGCAACCAACAAAATTTAAGGGGTTAAAATATTTCTGGGTAAGAGACTATCAATTTCTTGATTTAGCTCTTTTACATTAATCTTCCTTGAAAGAATGCTCAAGGTCTATCATTTTGCAAGTGTCCTGATTGTGATCTCCCATAGCTCCTGTGCACAAGCATTTTCAGGTGATTCCACAGATTTTTGGTAGG
Source organism: Scorpiodoras heckelii (assembly GCA_028566435.1). Classification (NCBI taxonomy): domain Eukaryota; kingdom Metazoa; phylum Chordata; class Actinopteri; order Siluriformes; family Doradidae; genus Scorpiodoras; species Scorpiodoras heckelii. The sequence goes on from JAOVVH010000043.1 coordinate 11,048,108, forward strand.
ATTTAGATCTGGACTGGGCCATACCAAAACACTGATCCTTAATTTGTGATTGAGGTTGTGTCCTCTTCGGCTGCCCAACAGTGGCGCGCAGGTGTTTAGAGCTATGCTTGATTCCCTCAATCCAAAGCAGCAACACAGCATGATGCTGCCACCACTATGTTTCACTGTGGGTTTATTCAAGTGTTGTTTGGGTGATAAGCTATCTTGTTTTTGCACCAAACAAATATTATATTATGGTATTTTGCCTATCCACCCTACCCCATATCCCAGACATGTTGAGAATACCAGACATTGTTGTCAAATTCAGAGAGTGACTAGTACTTGCCAGATATTCCTGCAGCTCCTTTAATGCTGCAAAATGTCTCGTGGCAGCCTTTCTGATACGTTTTCTTCTTGATCATTAGTCAGTTTAAAAGTGAAAGTGATACATTTTTGTCACTGTGCTTGCACACAGCGAAATTGAACCTCCGCATCTAACTCATCCATGCAGTGAACACACATGCCCGGACCGGTGGGCAGCCCTAGCCAGCACCCAGGGGGCCATCGGGGTTAGGTGTCTTGCTCAAGGACACTTCAGCAGAGTCCTGTCGGTCATGGGAATCGAACCCGGGACCTTCTAATCACGGGGCATACACCCTAACCACATGCACACGACTGCCCCTGGAGGGATGTCTTGTTTTTGGCAACATCACTATAGTACCACAGTGTTCCATGGTACATCTTCTGTTTTGGAAATTCTTTTATACTACCTTGATCAACGTTTTTTCAAGAATGAGATCCTGTACATGCTTTTTAAGTTCTTTGTGAATCATAGTCTCAACAGTTGAGTAAAACCAAGAAGACATCAATAAAATCCTAAAGAAACAGCTTATCTTTATTTGGGGTTAATCACTTCATTTACGACAGGTTTGTCATAATTACATTTGAATGTGAAAGGTTTTAATCCAAAAAACAGTCCTATTTGTTATTCACTTAAAATTTGATGGTTGTTCCCAAACCCCAAAAGGTAAAAAAAAATAGTTTGGTGTAATTTCTTATTTATTTACAAAAACCTGCAATTTTAAAAAGGTATAGACTTTTTACATCCACTTTGGTTGATTTTGGTTGTGATATAGTTTCTTTCCTTTTTTTAAAATCAGTATTAGTCCTGTAGCTCAAATGCAAAACTTAATAAAATAAGCAAATGTAAGATATCAAACACAGTTTAAATAATTGGCTATATGTGGCATAAAGTTAAAGATTTTTAACTGAACTATTTCTTTAAAAACACATTAGACTGCAGAAAAAAGTACAGATTCCCGCACCTTCACTTCAGTCAGGATCATCTGGCAGGTGTATGAGATATAACATTTAATCTCTGGTACTCATTTGATCCTGCTCAAACATTTAAAAACACAAACTGGCATACCACTCAATGTAGCTGAGTTTCAAATTCATCAGCATGCAGCAGACTTTTATACAGTCAGCACTCATCAGAAGGACACTTCAGTCAAAACCCACCTAGCTATGAAACCTAGACTATGGCAATAACTGCTGAAACTGTATTAGGATACATTACTCATTTGCTGCATAAGCAAAACAACAGCAAAAAAAACCAGCAAGCATTACACATGCTCAACACAAGCGGTATGGAAGGCGAAGCTGAGGCAGCGATGACGCCAGTTTAAGTGCAGCACAGTGCAAGGCAGGCCAGGGCGCGTTATGTTGCAGCAGGGCTAACCGTATAGGTACTCTAAGGGGTCCTGGCCGGAGATTAGCCAGTTTCGGAAGAGGCGCAGGTGGTAGTAGCACTGGTGGAGGTGGTGGGCCAGAGTGCTGTCCAGATAGAGCGAGTGACGGATATTTGGGTCTGTGGAGAAGCGCCGGAGCAGCTGGGCTACTTGCTGTTCCTCCAGTGGCTCTGAGGAAGAAGAGGCAGAGCGTGGAAGAGCAGGGAGGAGGGTGGCAGTGGGTTGATAATGGCCATGATAAAACAGTCTGGAGGAGGGACTGGTCTTAAAACTGCACATATTCAAGAAGAGCATTAAGAGGAAAGGGGTACAAAGCCAAGTTCAACCCCATACACCTTTAAACAATGAGCCTCTGTCTGTCCAAAGATACTCAATCAAAACCACTGAGGGCATAACAAAGCAGACTGTAGCAGAGTCTGTTGTAGTCAGTTGCCTTTATTTAAAAGCAAATTGACTTGATATGGAGATAAAAGTCATTAGACATGACATGCTGGAGTCTTTGGAACCCAATATGGCAACAGACCACAAGGGACAATGGATAATGTAACAAAATAAAATATATAACTGGCACGACGAGGAGAAAAAAAATCAGCATTTTTATTACAAAGGAAGAAATAAATTAATAAAAATATATCAGACTACCATTTACATCAGTTCATTCATGACAATCCTGAACAAAATTATATTGCTTATTCTTTCGTCTCCGACAAGGTCAAGGGGAAGCATCTTCTTGTGATAGTTTCACCTTGCTATTCATTTGATCAACATAGCTGAATGATAGACTGATCCTAGAATAAAAGTCTATCATCTGCTATCAGAGGGTGGCATCACTGTGTGTCCTTTAACTTATTCAAGTAATCATGTTTCTCATTCAAGTAAGACATTGTTATATCTCAGATTAGCTGCTGCAAATCTATCATGGCTTAATCCACATTGCTACCCAAAGAAGATAAAAAAAAAAGATCAAACAAACCCCAAACAAAGATTTTGTCCTACAATATATCAGATGCTGTGGTGGCTGAAAAAGTCTAAAATACGGTTTTGTTCAGAATACTGTAGGTTTTTCATGCCTTTAACAAATCTTGATGCCTTCACTTTAAGAAACTGTAAATATAATTCACCAGAAATGACATGGAAATGGTTTTAAATTCTTTTGAATCTTGCTTGGGCTATTCCTGCCTTGCCTTTAGGCAAAGATGATGCTGGGTCCTCTAAATCAATGCTAATTCCTCACATAGTGAATAAATGTGAAACCTTGATCATGATCTTGGATAGGTATGTGCCATAGCAAAATGGACAAAAACCTGATCAATTAAGATTGTAATCAGTTAAAATCAGTTTAAGATCCACAAAGTCCTTGTGTGGCAATGGGAATCCTTAATAGCAATTTTATCGCTTTCAGTTTTGGTTAGAATGCTATAATATTAGTTGTGGTTGAGATACATGCAAAACAGAAATTAAGTAAAGTCAGAATTTAACCATACAAGTAATAAAAAAATTAAATAACACATGGTCAAACAGACACCAAGTCTTTACTTAAAGTTTGTTTAAACAGATCTCCTGTTTAAACAACTTCATAGTAGTACTAATGTGACCCAAATATATGTGGACTAACATTACTGAATTTGTTACTGCTGCCAAAACTTAAATACCGACGCAAAACTACAGGTATACTTCACTCGTAAATCTGACAAACGTGCAAAACTAACAGTGACAGACACACCACTCCTACAAATAACCTTAATATGATACTGATATCAGAGCTTTGAATATCAGCTGATGTCTGATACTGATTCAGTACAAACATCCTGACTATAACCAAACAGACTCTATGAAAGTTATCTCTTCGCAGAGACAGAGACATAATATGACAAGTTGTCTTGTAATCATATGCAAGATAGGATGCCGTCACAGCATAAGAGGATTAAATCAGAAAAGGTGTCAAATCCGAACTGATATGGAGTCAAAGTTTCAGGCCCTGATACTGTTATCTGGTATTGGACTGTTATGCTGTAAGGTTGATATGCAGTGCGTTTGTGTGTGAGATGGAGAGAGAGAGAAAGAGAGAGAGAGACAGAAAGGGAGGAGTAGTGCGCAGCAGCACTAATCACATCCTACAATGCACTATGGATACAAAGCGGCGTAAGGCTCCAGTAGAGATATAAGAGCAGATGCCGCATTGTACCACACTCATATCATTCACGTCCTTAAATCATTCCTGTAAATGGATTCTTTAGAATGTATTTTTACGTTGTATTGTAATGACAAAAGTTTTGGTGAGTAGATTATTTATCAGTATGTAGCATGATGCTTAAAATATGTATAAGAACATTGCATAATGACTGCTACCAGATTTACATCTGACCTATTTTTGGTTCTCACTCCTTCCATATTTCATGCTATACAAGCAATAAAGCAAAAAATTCATCACCTTTCATTTATTTTGATTATTTTTATTTAACACCAGCAATTGTGACGCAAAAATGTATTCATGTAGTCATTTATGTTTGTTGCCATGGCTACATGGCTAAAATCTTACAGTCTATATACTGTTCGATGAGATTTATTTAAGGTGTTCCTTCATGAGGGTTTAATACTTTTGTTTGCTTGTTTGTTTACTGGTCTCTTAATCTCATTTCAGCATCAGCGGTTATTCATGACAAGCACAAGGTTACATCGATACACAAGTTTTTCCATCGGTACACAAGTTCAACTTTCATACACAGTCAGGGGCAATTTTATACCTCCAATTCACCTAACTTGCATGTCTTCGGACTGTGGGAGGAAACCGGAGTACCCGGAGTAAACCCACGCAGATACGGGGAGGACATGCAGACTCCACACAGGAAGGACCCAGTCAGCTCCCACCTGGGATCGAACCCAGGACCTTCTTGCTGTGAGGAAACAGTGCTACCCACCTAGCCACCATGCTGCCTGAGGGTTTAATGCACGTCTGCCAATCAGAAATGAGTATTTCCGGTGGCCATGGTATAAAGACTATTTAAATATAATTAAGCACAAATGGGTAATTATGGTTAATTACTGTCACATGTCCATAAACAAATATAGCCTATAACACTGGCTCGGGTAATGTAACCAGCATAACTCATTTTTTTCTGCTAGTAAGTATTTAAGGATTTGAATTTCCTCCTCAGCCGGGCATTTCAGTGTTATTCACCAATATTCAGTTGCATAATATTATTAATAAATACGTCGAAGTCAACAGTGATCTGGACAAGCAAATAACAGGCAAACCTTTCCACTGTTAAGAAATTTATAGGCAGTAACTTCAAAGTAACATAGGTTGATAAAAGGCCTTCCAAATATGCAATAATATAATATTTCACCATGATTATTAAAACATAATCTGGCCATGATTCATCAGAAAAGTATAAAATAACATAGTTAGAATATGTTAACTATGTGCTCACCTTGCACAGTGGTTAGTGCATGAAGTGAACAATATGCTTAACCCATGAGAAACTAAATATGCTAATAGTGTAAAAAGGTTCATAAGGTCAATGAACTGGGGTTCATTAATGCAAAACACACACACACACACACACCTCTAGCACTTTTACATATCACAAGAAATAAAAAAAAAAGAAAGAAATAAACTAAAAAAAAAAAAGAAATCATTAGGTACGAGTGACAGTCTTATGCAGAGTGTTATAAACATAATGTGAGAGAGGCGTTAGTGCGAGCGTCCACATGAATGGGTGAACCGAGACGGAGAAACTGGTGGAGATGGAGGGAATACAGCAGTGACCATGTAAAATGTGTAACATTAAACAGTTTAAGAGACTTTTCCAAAGGCATGCATGACAAGAATGGGGTAGAAAGGTGAAGTATACTTGAAGAGAAGCAGACGTACCATTAGTCGGATGCTTTGCAAACGACACAGAAAATCGCTTTACTGCCGGCATAGACAACAACTCTGAGGAAATAAAAAAGGTCACTGGTGTTACCATCGTTTGGAGTGCACCTGTAGAGGATAAGGGGGTTGTCTGGGTTATACAGTGCTGAAGGTGTGAGACATTCAGAAGAAATTAGGGAGAACAGAGCTGGACTTCACTGAGGGGCTTTATGCTACTTGTCAAAAACCTACAGCAAGAAACGGTCAGAGGGACACTCAGGGTAAGCAAGAAAAGCAGCTTTTAGCACAGTGTTCAGTGTGACTCAGAGACACAGAAGCTAAACAACAACTGCAGTTCATGTCAAATATTTTTCTGATCATATAAGACAAGTTTTCAGAAATGGATCCAGGGCTTGCTGTAATCCCACCCCAGATTAGAGATACAAAATAAAAAAAAAAGACTCTAGATCTCTTAGCTGCCAACACTTCCTACATTTTGCAGCCACTCAGCTAACTTGGCAAACAAGACTGAGATCATTTTAACTTTCACTCACACGCACACACACACACACACACACACACACACACACACACGGTATATATATATTCAGAGAACACTGCTATAGATGACCGTGAAAACAAGAGGATAAGGATTGTATGCACAGACACCACATCACACATGTGAACACAGGTTCAGCACAGACTGGAACGAACATCACTGTGGACATGGGACAGATGAACGCACAGACATTATAGTTACAACACTAAACCATGTAAAGCCTTGCTTATAAAATGGCAGTGGAGAGAAAAGCGTCGCATGTCACACTGCCTCCTTGTGGACAAAAATGTTCTCCATATATGGGATTGTACTGGAAGGGTATCAAAGGGTAAAAGCAAAACTGTCTAAATAGAACAAACAATTATCATTAACTCTCTCATTTTATCTATAGACCATACTAAAGAAAATGTGCCATACAAGGCACTAAGATAAAGGTACTTGAATATAACGACTAGGTGTTAGATATAAAATGATAACATAATCTGCTAATTAAGTAAATGACTTTTTTTGTAGTGCACTGAAAAAAAACCCCTTCTTTATCCAGAACCCACTTCTAGTGCATTTGGGGGAAATATGTTTCTGTTCTTTTGTTAAAACTGGCTAATGTGTGAAAACTCTTGCCTGTAAAAATCACTACTGATGGATTGGACAGAGATTAGAACTCAAAAGAAAATGAAACAAAAATGTAAAAAATCAATGCTGATTAAAGGAAAGCCACAAACGTCAGGAAAGACAATGAATGGCATCTGCACATACGCTGCACTTAAAACAAAAAAAGAAGATAAATATTAAAAGGACAGATGGACGAGTCTGGATATGTTACAAAAATACTAACAAAGTATAAGATCTTGAATGACCTGCAAACCCTTAAACATTCTGTTCCCTACGAACCCTTCAGCATGGGCTCTGAAATACATGTCCTAACCGCTTAACTCTCTTTCTGTAATAGGTAATAATAGGTAATAGGAAGAAAAAAAAATAAAAACACAACGGCGTATATGTGCACATACCATCTTTATAGGTCAAACTGCCAGAGGAGAATTTTTTGCGGTGTGTGCGGGCGTAATCCTGCAGATTGGGGGCACTAGAGGACCCGCCAAGGACAGTGGTGCTGAAGAGCCCTGCACACTGAGAGCCTGTGGAGGAGGGTTAGAGAACTATGTCAGTTAGTCATCACTACACACACGTGCTCTTATTCAGATTTACACAAAATGCATGAGGATGTAAGTGGGCAAATAAGTCATATGTGAAACACACAACCAGTCAACCGAAGGCTTTAGTTATTTAGTTTAATAAACTATCAACAAAGAAAACGCATCATTTTTATTAATGGTCACTTCTATTAATAATTCATGAACATACCATAACTCGCATACACTTACTCCTTCTACATTGCATGCTAATATTTTGTTAAAGTGGCTGAAAATTAACTGGGTGTCACACCATGTCAGCATTTAAAGGTGCCGTGTGTAGGATTGAGGGGGAACTAATGTCATGGAATATACTATTCATAATTATGTTTTTATTAGTGCATAATAACTTGTAACTACAAATTATGTTCTCGTTAGCTTAGAATTAGTCCTTTATATCTGTAATGGAGCGGGTCCTCTTCCGCGGAGGCCGCCATGTTGTCTTGTCATGTTTCTCTACAGTAGCCCAGAACAGACTTTGCGTTTCACATTTTTTACACTGATGGAGCACAGCTCGGCTGGAAGACGGAGAAAAAGAAGAGGAGTCAGTGGTTGCTGGTGCCGGATAACAAGTTTGACAACCCACATTATAAGAAGTGGAGGATCATAGCTATTATTTAGCAGAAAAGGCAAGGGAGTGTGACTCCTCGTCAACAAAAAAGCAAAAACGTGAGTCTGATGAGGGACAAATGTTTTCAAAGTGACACAGAAGTTGCCTGTTTTGTGCTGGACAGGTAATTCAGTCACCAATCTAAATGTAGTTTGTTGTTTGATAGCTTTCAAAGATGTTTTTTTTAATAACCCCACAAGATGCAGAGCAAATGAAACGGCACAACTTAACCGTTTCAACTAGCTTGTCATTTGTTTATGAAGTGTTGGCAAGAAATATAATTTTTGCACCAAATTTAAGTATAATAGAACCCAATTAAGGTAAAAGGCAGTGAAAATAGCCCAGAGCTCATTTCTTTATGTGCATTCAGACAAATCCTGCCTTTTGCATTGCTAATGGCTGCCAACCTTTCTCACATGCCAGTCAGCCAATCCTAATCCAGAACACAGATACTCCTAACCAATCACTGAGCGAAAGGCAGGATTTGTCAGAAAACGGACGGTAAAAACAATAACGCTTCAGTCAGTTGCTACAAATCATCTGACATTATGCTCTAATCTGACAAAATCTATCCTGTTCAAATACTCACACTGCTAAAAGCACCATAATCCTTCCATCTAATCTTAGACTCTGCAAACAGAGATCTTAAAACGCTACCACAATAGGCAACTGCAAATGCAGTTCGAATATTCTAAGCTACACAAGTGAAAATATGCTCTGCTACTGGCACCTGACAGCCACCATAGTTTATACCACACACCTGGAACAAGACAGGTGAGGGGGTTGGTTGCAATCTGAAATCTCACCTCTAGGTGCCACTAAATGGTACACACTGCATCTTTAAATCCACCAGGCCCTTAAGAAATGACACTATTTCTTACAATGTACAATTACCTTTTTCATATGAAGGTCAAGGCAAACATATTAAAACACTGCATTAATAAACATAGCTGCCGTGTAAATGTCTTTTGCAGCCATCTTACATCAAAACTAACAAACCTTAATGATCAGTTTTCTGTCCTTAATGTGAAAACGATACAATGAAAACATAACTGAATGCATGACTGATCAATTTCATGAAAGATAAAATGACAGCCATTTCCCAGCAGCAGAGGCTAAACTGATCCTCTGCTCTGTACACTATTTAGGGAATTGACATGACTTTTCTGACCTATATGTACAGGTCAGTGAGGAGGTGGTGTGTCCGAAACTTAATCTAGACAGCACTCTTTAGAGAGAAAGTGACAGAGAGAGAGGCAGGGCCGCACGGAGAACGGAGACTGACAGATACATGATACCAACCTAATCCACTCTGCTTCATCTCCGGAGACTGGCGCGGGCACGAGGGGAAAAGGCGATAGTTGGCTGCTTTAGAGGACGAAGTCTCTGACAGAACCTGCATGAGAATAAAACAAAAAGGATAAAATGGTTCAGAATAAACTGCAGCTTTTATTCTTCAAGTGAATAACTAGTAGTGTTAATATACATGGATATGACATGCATAAAGTACTGGCCCGTATCTTGATCTTATCATATTTCTTTCCACTTCCTTTTTTTCTCTTCTTGTACCACACATCCTATTATAGACAATAGGTGAATTTTATGACATAACCAAAATGTAATCATTCACAATGGCACATACTGTACATGGCAATCTCATAAACCCCTTAAAACGGATATAACAGAAACCTGATATGATTTAACAGACTTTAATACATCCAGTCAGAAAGTCAGTCTGTGTGTTTAAGAAGTACATCTATTAACAAAGATGAGGATGGATGTGTAGGGAAGACTGGATGGATGAGGATGAGATGATTGTACCTCCATCGAGCTTGTTTTTCGGTTTCGGGTCAGAGGAGATCTACGCTGAATGCCTACTGGTTCAGACAGAGGTAATGCCCGATCTGGTTCATCCCGCACAAGGTTCTCCAAACTTCCAGGATCTGTCTGCTTCTGATCATTCTAAGGAAAATATAATCACCCATACACAAACACGGGCAAAATAATGTATTATACCAGAATGTATTCATTCAACAAACAATACCTGATCACTGATTCATATCCAGCACTTTTCAGAAAAAAAAAAACCCAAGGCAGCTTGGCTTACCTCAGAAGAAGCAGGACGGAAGCCGAAGCCCATTGGTGCGTCCTCCTCTTCGCACACTTTGACCCCGGGGCTGAAATGCAGCTCGACATGAAAGCGCTCTTCTGATGAGGGATCCTACGATACAATGAAGATCTATTTAATATAACAGAATTTTGAGTAAAACTGTTTCATCATTTCCTGTCAATGAAATTTTTTTTATATAAAATTACAACTAGTAAAAATTCTTTTGACTATTTTTTTTACGTATGTAAAGTTTTTTTTAACATTATTTGTCTACTACCTATGGGCAATAATAATAATAATGTTCACCTAACAGAACAACAGAAAACTTGCATACTTAGAACTGACCTATAATGGAAGTCTAAGGGCAGTTGGTGAAACACCATTTATGTAAAATGTGCTAGAAGGCTTTCTTAAATTCTTCAGTCAAAGTTAGTTGTTAAACTCTAAATCTGTATAATTCATGTTTTTAGAAATAGAACAACTTTTCATGAGAAAAGAATTTTGGCTATACAGTACCAGTCAAAAGTTCGGACACACCTTCTCATTCAATGTTTTTATTTTTTAAATTTTTTTCCTACATTGTAAATTAATACTGAAGTCATCCAGACTATGAAGGAACACATAAGGAATCATGAGGTAAACTTAAATGTGTTAAACAAACCAAAATATGTTTTAGATTCTTTAAAGTAGCACCTTTTGCTGTGATTACAGCTTTGCACACTCTCGGCATTCATGAGGTAATCACCTGAAATGGTTTTCCAACAGTCTTGAAGGAGTTCCCAAAGGTGCTGAGCACTTGTTGGCTG
>JAOVVH010000043.1:11078053-11092346 GCA_028566435.1 Scorpiodoras heckelii
GTCTTTTGTTTCCTGAAAGAACAACTTATTTTATATAAAAAATACTGAAAAGGAAGGGGAAACACAGTAAAAAAAAAAATGTGCCTAATTTTCCCATTCAGCATGGAAATGCCCACCACATACTTTAGACTCTTGGGTAATTTAGGGAAAAAATGTGCTGCAAATGAGACTTCATTTCACTTTATTCCTGCTCTTTCTCTCACTTTATGAGGCAGTAATATTACACGCTGTGGTATGTGGTACGTCTATTTGACAGACTGCTTCCCTCCCATCTAAACAAGCTGCCAAAGCATCGTCTTGTTATTAACTTATAAAGAAAGTGCAAATGAATTGTGACCAACACTTTCAGATTAATGAGCAGGAACCCAAGAGCTCACGAGCAAATCCTCACCAAGTCTGCCTCCAGGTCATCCTCGTACAGCTCCATGTCTGTCCTCATGCTGCCGTAGCCGTCCAGGCCCTCGCTCTCATCCTCGTCGCAGCCCACGAAGAATTTGGGAGCGCCACGCTGGCTCTCACCGGGGCTGCTGGGCTCTGACATCACAGTCCACGGCGGCAACTATCAGCGTCCCGCCGCGCCATCTCACGCCAACACTCAGCGTGGGCCGCCGCTGGGGCGTTGTGGGGGAGGCACAGGCCACGGGCTAGGCTTTGCCCAACCTGGAGTCTGCGAGCGTGTATGAGAACTGAGTACTTGTGGATGCAAGTGAAGAAGCTGAGGACGATTTGTACAGGATTTTTCAGATGTTTTCCTTGAGCAAACTTCACAATATATCATTCCAGTCCTCCCAAAGACAAAGCAGAGAGATCAGCAATAATATGTTAGCTGTGAATGAGAAACAGCGTTAGAGATTATGAGGAAACTCATATGATAACAGTGTACAATTGTACAGATCAGTTCGACTTAAGCCTGACAGCGGGTGTTTTAGACATTTGTAATCGGGAGAATTTTAATCATCTGTCATAATTACAATTCTGTTTATCAATTCTGCATCAGCATACACCACAATACAGCAACGCATAAAAGCAAAGCCACACTCTCCAGCTTAATCTGTGTCCAACAACACTTAACACTAGCTTGCAATACACCCTGCCTTGACACTTTATGATATTGATTTTAATTAATGCAAATAGTTTTTCCCCAAACATTTGTTCCCAAAACAGCCTACGGCAAATTCAAAACCTTCAGAGCAAAACATGTGCTTGAGCATGTCATAACAAATATCTTTAAATGATCTACTCGTGTTTAATAATCATGTGTGCAATCGTCAAGACTAAGAACCGTAAGCATCGACAGTCATGGGAAAAACAACGTACACACTCCTACAGTTCTGTTTTTATTAATCAGGACCTACACAACAACTTCACCACAAACCACAAACAAACAATCTTAAGTGACCAAAAACAAAAACAAAAAACACGCAACACATTTCAATGTGTAGTCACTGTCAAAAGCAAACCAACATTCAGAAGAAACAAGGTGGGAAATAATAAGTACACTAGTATAATTATAGTAACACTTGGAACCATGTTTAGCAACAATAACGTAAATGTTTTCTGAAGGAGTTTATCAGTCTCTCAGATCTGTTTGAAGAAATGTTGGCCCACTCTTCTTTACAATATCGCTTTGGCTGATTGATGTTTGAGAGCATTAGTTTATGCACGGCTCTCTTAAGATCCCGCTACAGCATCTCAAATAGGTTTAGGTCTGGACTTGGCCATTCCAACACCTTGATTTTTTTAGGGTGTACTTTCTTTTTCCCCATTACTGTATATATGAATACATATTTCATATATGAAATTCTTGTGCTACAGTTGCACACTCCTACCAAGACAGGGCAAAATGATAAATATACTCTAAACTAGTAAAAATAATAATAAACTTCTAGCACTGTAAACACTGTATGCAGTCAAAAAGTAACACAGTGGGGGATACTGCATATACAAGGACAATGACATTACACACAATAAATCGCACAAATTCTAACATAACATATGGAAATATGAACGTATGAAATATCTGAAATGACTGGTGCTGTGTGATGAATAAGATCTGTTATGCTAAAGCACCCAACATATGCTACAAAGAACCCTAAAAAGAAATACTCCCAGGAGCGCCCGAGAGGGGGGGAGAATGAGTGCCCCGAACGGACGGATACTCTGGCAACGACCCACGCGAACGTTCAATCGACTACGAATGCAGTCTGCAGATGTGGCAAGGTCTGCAAAAACCCAACAGATCTGAAGATACACCAGACCAAGATGGGCCGCATGAGGAAGCTAGTGGCGCAACGCACAGTGCCAGTACTAGATACAGCAACTGGTGAGACGGAGGAGGAGCCAGGCCCGGAGAGACCCCACAGTGCCCAGAACCTCCTAGCACCACTAGCTACACCCCAAAGCAGACCATTGGATTTTGTGGCCCGCTGCCAACAAAGAGTCAGAGTGGCGCCAGTTTGATGTAGATGTTGATACAGCCCTTGAAGTAACAGCCAAGGGAGATGTGGACCAGAGGCTCCACAAACTGATAATGAGCAATTTCATAATGAGCATCGAATCAAACAGGTTTGGCATCAAGGAGCAACATGCCACCAAGACTACTACTGCAGCACCTATTCCAAATCGACAAGAAGCAAAGATTGCCCAACTCAGACAAAAGCTACAGACAGTCAGGAGCCAGTACAAGGAAGCAAACGGGAAAGGCTAACCACTCTTCGGCGTGCTGAGTGGCACAGGAAGAGGGGCAAGGAGAGGGCCCGCAAGCACAGTGCCTTCATTGCCAATCCATTCGGTTTCACAAAGAAGCTGCTGGGAGAGAAACGCAGTGGTCAACTCACATGTCCCGAGGAGGACATCAACCGTTACCTCAGTAACAGCTACACCGATCATCTCATGGGATTTCTCCTGAAGAACACTATATTGACACCTTGGTGCAGAAAGGAGGAGTTCCATTTGTCTCAGGGTGTATAGAGCACACTCAACTGATCCAAGAGGCAAGGGAGAGCAAAGGGGACCTGGCAGTGCTGTGGCTCGACCTTGCCAATGCTTATGGATCGATACCACACAAGTTGGAGGAGGTTGCCTTGAGCAGATACCAAATCCCAGAGATAACACCTCATCCTTGACTATTGTAACAGCTTTAGTCTCAGGGTGACCTCTGGGACCTCACCATCGGAGTGCCATCGTCTATAGAAGGGCATCACCACCGTCTGCACAATCTCTGTGTCCCTGTCTGCACTGGCCATGAACATGCTCGTGAAGTCGGCGGAAGTTGAGAGCAGAGGTCCATTGTCCAGATCTGGCACCCGACAACCTCCAATTAGAGCATTTATGGATGATCTCACGGTAACTACAACATCAGTGCCAGGGTGCAGGTGGCTTCTTCAAGGTCTCGAATGGCTCTTTACATGGGCAAGAATGAGCTTCAAGCCCACGAAGTCTAGGTCCTTAGTCTTGAGGAAAGGAAAAGTGACTGGTTCCACTTCACCCTGGGAGACATTCAGATTCCATCAGGGTCAGAAAAGCCAGTGAAAAGCCTGGGCAAGCTCTTCAGTGGCAACCTGAAGAACACCACTGCATGCCAAGGTACCAGTGATGACCTCGACACGTGGCTCTCAGCTGTGGACAAGTCTGGGCTTCCTGGAAAGTTTAAGGTCTGGATTTACCAACATGGAATGCTGCATCGTCTCCTCTGGCCGCTGCTAGTCTATGAAGTCCCGATCACAATCGTGGAGGGCTTTGAGAGGAAGATCAGCCAGTTCCTATGCAGGTAGCTGGGCCTGCCACGGAGTCTAAGCAGCAGTGCACTCTGTGGGCATCCAAGTCAGAGAAGTCCTCAAGAGAAGAGCCAGAGAAGACATCAAGGCCAAACATGGTCTTGATGTCCGGGGCAACCAAGCAGGTAGTGCTACTTGAGCTAACTGTCCCCTGGGAAGAAGTACAGAAGTACAGAAGAAGGCCAAGTATGCTGACCTGGAGGCTAAGTGACTACAATAAAATAGTGCCACCTGATGTCTGAGTATCAATACAATATTGCCATCCAAAATATTATGATACTGTGCTGTATCAATTTTTCCCCACCCCTAGTCATGTTTTAGATATTTTTCAGATGACCGAGTCCATACTGAAGCATACACCTCACATGCAATGCCTAACATCAAACATCTTACTCTATATCACAAACCCCCCAACTCTACAAACGTTCTCAAACACATCCCAAAGACCCAAGCTTGTGTGTTTAATAAAATACTGAAATCAAACTTTCAGAAACTTAAAAAGTGACCACTAAACGTAGCTAAGGTTAACTGGTTAAGGTTAGATACATGTGTGCTTCTTGACTAACTATTTCACTAATCACAATAACTTACTCTCGGTGCCATATACTCTACTATATTCGTACAATTATTATAACTATATACAATACAAAGCAATTGAATCAATGACTGACATTAGTAATATAATGTGATTTAAAATACTAAAATGATAAAGTGCAATAAAACGGTGTTGTCTGTAACCAGGCTGGATAAGGAATACTCATGATTGGCTCTAATACTAACTGTAAACGTGTTTGGGATTGTAGACCACATTTTAATTTTGGGTAAAGCTGATACCATTGATAACAAGATTATCCTTCAGTCACACAGGGTATGGAGTGGAAATCCTCTCTGAGCCGAGAGAGAGAGAGAGAGAGAGAGAGAGAGAGAGAGAGAGAGAACAGTACGCTACATTTCATCCCCTAGAGGACAAAAAGGATATGATGTACCTTCACTTAAGGTGTGTAATTGGACCGCCAGGACGCCTGTACTTACCTCTGGGTTCACACTTACATTGTTTTTACTTTGGAACACAAAAATGTACTATTAATATATAATAATATTATTAATACATTACTGATCGCTTATGTCCCCTACATCCCTACATGGGAACTTAAAGGGGGGACCGGGCTTTTGGATCTTATGCCCCGAAATTGATTCATGTCATGTTTTTAAAAAAACGTTTATGTGCATTACACGTCATGTGTATTTGAGTATTTCCTTGTGTGCACTGCTTATCGAATATCCATCCCATCCATTATCTTCGGCTTTATCCCACTAGTTGGGGTCACGGGGGGGCTGGAGACAATCCCAGCGTCATCGGGCGATGGCGGGGTAACACCATGGACAGGTCGCCAGTCCATCGCATGGCCAACACACACTCAGACACACACACATTCACACCTACGGGCAATTTAGAGTGAACGATCAACATAACACACATGTCCTTGGACTGTGGGAGATTGAATATAGGCTTATATTGTATTTAAATTGTCCTGTATTGTGCAGTATGTGTAAGCATTTTGTGAACTAGCTACTATTCTAGAAAAGTGCTCTAACTATGAATAAAGTCTTACTTACTTACTTACTAATACGCTTCCTGTTGCTTGGCGTAATGAAGTAATAAAGTGCTGTAAAAGTGAACACGCTTTAATAGTCTAATTGCCATCAACCAGTCTAAATGGGGTCATTGCTTTACATGAAGAATCACATACTGATCACATACTGAACACAAACACCATAATGGACCATAACTAACACTATTAACGTTTGCATTAACTGATTTTTCAGATCAGCCAGATTAACAGACACCAACAAGCATGAACCAAGAAGAACAGATCTTACACATTTGTAGTAAGCAACCTGCTGTAATTTAGTTCATCTAGCTGAACTAAGTGGATTTATTTTCAGTCCTGGATTGAATAAACATGCAGGTGTATTTTATGAGCATTTAAAACAAACATCAGTTAACCCAGTTAGCGTTAATGACCCGAATGGGTTTGTTTACTTATTATTTTAAGTACTAGTGCACACTTTTGCATGAGTATCTGCAGAAGTTAATAGTAACAGACGGGTTTTTAATCCACAGGTGGTTTATTTAGTGACTGTTTAACTCCTGTGAAGTGTTTTCCTCCTCCACATCTCACTAATGATCACTATGCAGATCTATAGTTAGATGTAGAAAGGGTCTGTGTGAAACATTAGGGCCACTGAAGGCGTATATTGTCATATTGTCATAGCAACCAAGTACGCCATTTAATATACGTGAAGTAACGTAAATAACACTAAACTTGTGTTAATCGACGGCTCGGTTTATTTTGTGTCAGAACGACACTTCAAGAAGCTAACAGCTAACCCTATCCGGCTAATTCAATTAGCTCTCTTGGTACAAAACACACCCAGGATCAGATTGAACCGCGTCCAGGAACTCCTCGTCCAGTCTGAGTAGGAAATGCTGCAGTTATTTGTGTGATTATTGTGCGGATTGTTATTATTTATGTTACTTACATTCTCTCCACAGAGGTTTTTTATCTCCTCATAGCGGTCCGTCTCGAGGTTTGACAGGTTGCGAGTGAAACCGAACTCGTCAACGTTGTAGAAATAAACAAACGCTTTCAGCCAATAGGGAGCCGAGCTGGGCGGTACGTCATTACTGAACTATACCGTTAAAGAAAAGTCTGTTTCCCGTTTCTGATCTAGTCGAGTTTTGCTGTCGGGGTGTGAGAATATATTTGTGTTTCTCCGGAACTGGACAGATGTCATTAGTTTGGGTTTCCAAACTAACCCCCTCCTCAAAAAAAGGTCCACTTCGATCAGTAAACTGCACATCCACCAAAACAACACCGGAGTCGCCTGAACGAATCAGAGCCTGGTGTCTCATCCGGGTATTTTGTGTGTGGTTTTTCAAAACGGCTGGTTACTGATTTGTGTCCCAGATCAAACTATAAGACTTTTAATGATCAAAAGCTGTTTTGTTGTTTTTGATCGTGTACAAGTACGACATGACGTCAAATCTCACCCTGGATGTAAGCAACGATTTGTTGCATGCTTGGTGCTTCTAAAAAAAAAAAAAAAAAAAAAAAAAAGGCAACACATAACCCAACTACTTGTAATACACAGGTCATCAATAACTAGAAATAGCTTTAACACCATACATAAGGTGGACTTGTACTTTTGCCAGCAATGGGACCTTAAAACCTCAGTAGCCCTTCCCTTACATGCATATTTAGTACCTCAGATAATTATCTTCACAGGACCCCCCCTACCTTTTATCCTAATCTGTCCAGTTTGGGAGAGTCTGTGCTCATGACAGCTTCAGATTCCTGCTCTTGACTGACAGGAGAGGAACCCAGTGTGGTCTTCTGCCGTTATAGCTCATCCATCTCAAGGGTTAACGCTTTGTGCATTCTGAGATGCTTTTCCGACTCACCACAGCTGTAAAGAGTTCTTATAGGAGTTATGAGATCCTGGCAGCTCGAACTAATCTGGCCATTTCCCTCCGATATCTCTTATCAGTAATGTGATTTCACTGCATTCCAACTGATCCCAAAGGTGTTCAGTTGGGTTGAGGTCAGGGCTATTGAGTTCTTCCACTATGTCTTCTTCATGGATCTCACTTTCCACACAGGGACATTAAGGTCACGCTGGAACAGGTTTGGGCCTTTTCGTTCCAGTGAAGGGAAATTGCAACACTAGATCATGCAAAGCCATTCTAGACAACCATGTGCAAAAGTTTGGGGGATGAACGGTGTGATGGTCAGGTGTGCAGAAACCTTTGGCCTTATAGTATAAGTTTTCCCTTTTCCATTCTTTTGTGATTTTCACCTGATCATCTTGAATAACAAGGCAAAGGGGTGTCTAGAATTTAAACCTTTACAACGTGCTATACTTCAATACTGTATTTACTTTTCTTACTTACTAAATCTTTCTACAGAAGTCAGATGTGAGTGAGAAAAATCTTTGGGCCAGCATCATCATCATCATGCTACTGCTCAACCTAAGTGAGCTACAATCACACAACTCAGTTCAAAGCAAAAGCTTCATTAAAATACATGTTCATCATCAGTATATACAGAGCAAATCTTTACAATAATCTTTACAGTGCCACAAACATGTCTTTACAAATGTGCCTAGCTGTCTTAAAACAGACAATTATTTAAGCCCTGTAATTAATAAATTACATAATTGTTCATGCGTGTTTACAGATGAGCTTTAAGGGCTGCTCTTAGTCCAGAGTAACGATGTCGAACTCTGTCCGGTTTTCTCTCTGTAGCTCTCAAAGCAGCAGTTGTTCTGGGACTGCGATTTCTTCAGGACACTCTGGTGAAGATAACCATTGAAGAAATCTGCTGCTGATAATTTTTTCTTTAGCATTACCGTTTTGAATCCAACCCAGCCATCCTGCAAGGTGAACA
Source organism: Scorpiodoras heckelii (assembly GCA_028566435.1). Classification (NCBI taxonomy): domain Eukaryota; kingdom Metazoa; phylum Chordata; class Actinopteri; order Siluriformes; family Doradidae; genus Scorpiodoras; species Scorpiodoras heckelii. Next base: position 11,086,281 of record JAOVVH010000043.1, read on the forward strand.
TAAAAGTAGCAGTCATGTTTTAATCCATACAGTACCCGAATGTATAGTACGCCTGCACACGTGTAAATCAATAAACAATAAAATGATGTCAAATATTTCTAGACGGTTTGAAAACTTAAGTGTGCAAATGTACTTTACCTTGCAGCAGACTGACAATGTGTTTGATTCCTTTTCATAATGGATAGACCCAGGAACTGCAGCCAAATTTGTAATTTCTGTAAAAAGGGAGGGAATGTTATACATGGTCATATTCCACCTTTTACAAAACTTTATTTTATTTTATTGCTAATTACAAATAATTCTGAGTCTTTTAGTAGATGTTTCAGAAAGGACTTTTTTCCTTTAAATACATTTACTTCAATTAAATGTTATAATCCTTTAATATATTCAGGGTTAGATTAGGCTAATTAACAACAAAGCCATTTTTCACCCATCCTTAGCAAGTGTCCCAATAATTCTGGAGCTGATGGATATGCAACGAGGGACAGAGATTAGATCATTTTTACTTTTATGTTTAAGGCATTTGGCAGAAACCCTTATCCAGAGTGACTTACATTTATCTCATTTACACAACTGAGCAGTTGAGGGTTAAGGGCCTTGCTCAGGGGCCCACAGGTTGTATTTTTATTGCTAATACTATCATATTTTATTTTTATTTTGATCATTTAGTATATTATGTTATTGCTTTGTAACCACAGCCTTTTGTATTTTTATCTTTGTTCATTTACATTTTATTTTTTCTGAGTATTAATTTTATGGCTTCTGGAAATCATGTTTATATTACCAGATTTTAAATGCATTATTTTGTCAGTACTCTGTTTACTTTGCACTTTGAGCTGCATTTATCTATGAAAGGTGCCATATAAATAAAGATTATTATTAACAGTGGCAGCTTGGTGGTGACCTTCTGATCAATAGTCCAATGTCTTAACCACCGAGCTACCACTGAAATTTTTCTAAGTAGGCCACCACCACATTTGACCTTTTGCCCCGATATATACTGTATTTAATTGGTTAGCTGCATTTTATAATAAATATTGAGCCTGGCACCAATTCAGAATAAGTCCATCCTTAGAATCTCATATTTGGTCAAAAAGCAACACAACTTACCTGTGAATGGCACGTTGCATTTCCCAACGAAGTCTAGAAGTTTGATGGCACGGCCCTTCCAGATCGTTCTTATATGAACCTGAGCGTGTAAAAATCAACTGACTCACAACAGACCCACCATTATTATGACAAATAAAGTGGTACAACAGCTCTCAGGGTCTTACCCGAGATCCTATAGCACGATAGAGTCGATCGATCTGATCACACGTCTGCTCTTCCCACACAAGCCAACTCAAGGAAGAACTGATTTTTGGAGCTGAAAATAAAGCACACATCAATTCTATTAGTCTTAAATTAGAGATTATATGTCTGAGCAATGGCTTGATTAAAGATTTAAAAAGTGCTGTGATTATAAAAATCCATCCTCTTACCAAATGTTGCCCCCTCTCTGGCCTGCTCTGTCCTATTTGCTATTCGTTCTGGCAGATTTCTTAGTGTGTCTATTAACTGTGAAAACATTAGATAAAATGTATACATCAGCCTAGTGTCAAAAAATTAACATATCCCACATTTCTCCCTAATTTACAGTACTGTGCAAAAGTCTTAAGCACCCTGTTGTTTTTAGGTACAACTTTTGTTATTGATGTTCTGCATTATTGAGTCGGTACAAAAAGATTTTATATTTCCAGATGTTACTTTTCCAACAAAAATTTTAATGTTACACAAAAATGTTTGCATATCAGTAATGAGAGCAACACATTACATAACAGACCACTTTTCAGACAAAAAACATAATGAAGGCTGCTGGGTTTTGGATGCAAAATAAAGAAGTAAGTGTGACAGTCAAAGTCTCCAGAAGAGCTGTGGCAGATTCTCTAAGACACTCAGTAAAACATAAAAGTTAATTTCCTTATAAAACTGTACACATTGTACCTGGGAACAATGTTTAAGAAAAAGACACACCAAATATTGACTTCCTTTAGTTTATTACCGTTTACTGCACTTTATAGTGTTTTCTTTTATGTAGAAACATCTTCATTATTTTTGAAGGCATCTTGGAGTGTCTTAGAGAATCTGCCACAGCTCTTCTGGAGACTTTGTCACACTTGCTAATTTTTTTTTTTTGCATGCAAAACCCAGCAGTTATGTTTTGTTTCAGTATGTAAAAAGAAGTTGTTGTGAGCCTTTCAGTCTCTAGACCTGGTTTAAAGAAAGCAGTGTGTGATCTCTAATAGCAGTCTAACAAGAACAATGGGCTACATAAAGGTCATATAATCATCAGCAATCCAGTATTTACCAGCTGGGCTCCCAGAGCAGCCAGCGAGGCTCCCAGTTCATCAGCCGTGCTCTTTTCAGGGACCTCATAAAGCTCCTGACTGAGAATCGGCCCAACGTCAAACCTGCAACAAAACAATAACTAACGAATTAACTAAGAATAAGCATCACATAAAGAAGTTCCTTCTTCTGTCATGGATTCTGAAGACAGAAACTGTTGTGCATAGTGAAGAGTACTGTGCTCCTTATTCATCTTTAATGCTTATTCACTTTGGGAGTAAGCGTGTACCTCCTTGGCCTAATCTGCATGATGGTGACTCCGGTGAGTTTGTCTCCGTGCAGAATTGTGTGAAATACAGGCGCAGGTCCACGCCACCGAGGCAGGAGGCTGGGGTGCACGTTGAGGATCCCACTAAAATTCAAACAAGACGTGGTGGACGTCACACATGGAAATCCTTAGCTCATTAGATTGTAGATCATTTGAGATGTTCTGTATAAAATATATTGCTTGTGTTTATTTACTACACTACAGTGCTGTTTTTATGTTCGATGTGATGGGTCAGGAGATGTGGATTAATTTTCTACCACAGCAGCTCAGAAAATAGCATCAACTCTTATTCAAATCACGGGTTTATATTAATGCACTCCTTCTAATACATTCCTGTTTGTATAGTAACAAGTATAGAAAGGGGGCAGAGGTATAAATCTGGTAATGTCTGTACATGCTCTTCGATTTTTCTAGTATGTTATAGGCAATGCACATTTATGTATATAGACAAATCTCCTTATTCAGCTCTATTTATTTTGATCAATGTATGTATATACTCATAGAACACCTTTATATGCACATAGACTCTTCTGTTATTCTAATTTTATGTCCTATTGTGATTAATAGCCCTTCTGCAACCTCTGCCCTTTCTACTGTAATAATGTATGTCTTACTTGTGCAATATGTACAGAACTGTGACACTGCAATTTCCTTCGGGATTAATAAAGTATTATCTTATCTTATCTTATCTAAATGTAAGTCACTCTGGATAAGCGTGTCTACCCAATTCCATAAAAATGTAAATGTAAACTTACACAGGGACTTGTATGTCAAACGATCCATATAATGTAAATCTAATAATAGATGTATTTTGTTTTTAAATGTGTTATTTGACAGAGGAAATAAATTTACAGTTCTTGATGTACATTATAGTTGTTTGACATTTATTTCACATTTATGGAAGGAGTCTCCCATTTCAGAGCTTTGTAACAGTCCGTGTGTTTTCAGTATTAACTGAAACATGCTGTAGCAGTTATAGCTGCTGTAATGTAAATGATAACAAGTACTAACTTGGATGTCTTGTGGATGCTCAACAATATTAAACTGAACTATAAACATTTAAAAAGAATGTCTTCTTCATTAATAAATCTAAAACTGTAATCGGTGGCAAATCACTGGCATAAGAGGAATAAAACATGACATAGCACGCTGTTATTGGAAACTAATCAGCTTTGCAGTGGTAACAGTACACACCATCCATGTGATTCATAAGAAAAATAAAAAAAATTGCATAACCTGCTCTCTCGGTCTGTATGTATACTAATATTAAGATAATGTCTTCTAAGTTAGTAGTACTACTCTTGCACTTCTTTTGTAAGGAAATTTCCAGTCATTGTGTTTTCTGTTCAGTGCAGGGAAATGAGAACATGTGAAATTTAGGGCAGTGGTAAAGACATTGAACTACTGACTGGAAGGTCATGAGGTCAAATCCCAGCACCACCAAGCTGCCACTGTTGGGCCCCTGAGTGAGGCCCTTAACCCCCAACTGCTCAGTTGTATATAAAATGGGATAAAAAAATGGATAAGGGTGTCTGCCAAATGCCATAAATATAAATGAAATTGTTTCGTCTTTTACAGATACAGTAGATAAGCGACATATTTTTTGTCACTGTGCTTGCACACAGCGTAATTGAACCTCCACATCTGACCCATCTGTGCAGTGAGACACACTAGTGAGGACACACTATGGAGAGCCACCGGGGGTTAGGTGTCTTGCTCGGGGACACTTCAACCGAGTCCTGTCAGCCACGGGAACCGAACCCGGGACCTTCTGATCACGGGGCGGACACCCTACGAGACACAAACCACACCAGGACAAACTGCCTTACTATGGAAACGTGTTGATGAGGCTCTCCTGAAGCAGGCAGCCGAATGAGACCACCACTCCAACATCAAACTGGCCCCTGGACTCCACCTGGGGCCACTCATGAACCCGGAGCCGGTGTTGCTCTGCGAACTTGCGCACAGGGACATTATTGGACAAAGTCACGACCTCAAGCGAGTCCACCACACAATCACTTCCGTCTCCTCTGCAACATCGTGAACACACACAAACAACATTTCAACAACACAAACTCAGCATGGTGAAGAGGAAGGAGGTCTTTAGTAAAGACACGGACACTCTTACCGAGATGCATGGAGCCGTTTCAAAGACTCTAAGGCGAAATCGTCACTTCCGAAGAACAATATTCTCCACGGGGGAGAGGAGACACTGCGGGTTTGTATGTTACACGACATGACTGAAGTCTCTCTGTCACACACATGATTCTGACCAACACATGACGCGAAGCTCGCTTTTTTAACGCGTCGACGACAAAATCCCCGTATTAAATAAGGACCAGTTCGGATTACTTTGGCACCGATTTGCTTCCACATCATTCAGTCTTACACACAAACACGTGTTGGGTGAATTTTCTCAGCAGCCGCCGATGACCTCCTAGCATTAAACAGCTAACCTAGAGGGCCTGTTATCTGTTTTAACACTATGAAATAAATCCGTTTACACATTTTCAGGGTCTGATGTTTTCCGTCCATGTTTCACGGCCCATTCTGTATCCAGACAACAGCCATATCTGCGAAGTCACAAGAGTTACACGATATTAACGTACTAACTTTGCACCGCTTAGAGAGCGTGTGTGCGCCGCCATCTTTGCTGAACGTCACTTCCGGTGATGGTGTCGGCTGCAGTGGCTGTGTCTCAAATCTACTTTATTTCCTTCTGCAGAAAATTAACTAGGGAGGATTCTAGGGCAGTGGTTTGTACTCGTGCGCCCCCAGTGGACAGTGGTGGTACCGCACAGTTTGCTTTATAATAATAATAATAATAATAATGATTATTATTATTATTATTATTAATAATAATAAAAATAATAATAATAATAATCTTAGTGACTTTTATTTATTATATATATATTTTTTTATTATGTGTTTGTGTATGTATGTATATATATGTATATATATACATACACTGCTCAAAAAGATTAAAGGAACACTTTGAAAATACATCAGACCTCAATGGTAAAAAAATACCATGCAGAATATCTTTCCTGATATGGACTGGGTAATGTGTTAGGAACGAAAGGATGCCATGTCATTTGACGGAAATGAAAATTATCACCCTGCAGAGAGTTGAATTCAAAGACACCCCAAAAATCAAAGTGGAAAAATGATGCAGCAAGCTAGTCCATTTAGCCAAAATTCCATTGCAGCAACTCCAAATGGTACTCAGTAGTTTGTATGGTCTCCATGTGCTTGCATACATGCCTGACAATGTTGGACCATGCTCCTAATGAGACAACGGAAGGCATCACTGAGCTCCTGGACAGTCTGAAGTGTAACCTGGTGGCGTCAGATGGACCAAAACATAATGTCCCAGAGGTGTTCTACTGGATTTAGGTCAGGTGAGCGGGGGG
>JAOVVH010000043.1:11123200-11141103 GCA_028566435.1 Scorpiodoras heckelii
ATAATAATAATAATAATAATAATAATATAAGAAAGAGCAGATAACTAGTTAGTGTGTTTGGAGGGGCTTGGGTGGGGGGGCAAGCTAAGAAGTTTTTTTTTATTATTTTTATTAATTCAGCGTAACAGGCTGTGTGTCTTTCTTAATTATTTACAATCAAATAGTTATTTCTAATGGTCAAAGTTGTATAAAAGGACGTAATGAGGTGCAGAGTGGAAATAAAACTTGTCACTTGCCCCTAGCAAGGTTGTGTGTGCGGCTTTTCTTTCTGGCTTTTGAGTCTCATACAAACTCGAGGCGCATCACTACCCCCGTGGAGCCGGCGGAGGGATACAGTTTTTTAACGTCATCGGTGTGCTTAGGCTATCGCCAAGGCAAAAATGTCTGCCTAAGGGAAAGTCGCAACTTACCCAGAGTGGATATTTTGCAAAAAAAAATATAATAATTACACAGATACCGACTTCGCTGTCCGTCAGACGCGAATTAAAGACAGCAACAATCCCATTGCCACACCGACCGCCCCTAGTCGGATTTTAAACACGAAAAAAGGTAAAAAAAAAAAATTAAAAAAAAGAGAGAGAAAAAATGATTGTAGCGAGTTTGCAAAGGTTTGGGACTGGCTGAAAGAAGTTGGGATACAGAAAGACTGGAGCTGTTATGCACTGAATGCTCGGCATTTGCTTTTGCTAATGTCACGTTTCTTATCTTACGTATTGTTCTGTAGCCTGAATATCATTTCTAGGCGGTTTATTTTATTTTATTTTTTTTTGTGTGTGTTTGTTCGCTGTCATTTCGATTCATTTAGACGCGATCGGATAATTGTTTCAAATCGCGACCAGCGCGTTTGCAAACTAAAGCCACTTCTGCGTTCATGTAACAGATAAAAGTCGCAGATGTTAATTGTGCTCGAGGTTTCATCGGTGGCTAATAACTCATCGGTAACTGGGTGTTTGACAAGTATCCATTCATGCATACACACGGTGGCATCGTCCGCGCTTTAAAGTGTCACTTTGTCTCTGTATCGGTGCATGTTTGTGATGGTTTTTAATCCGTTTAATAATAATAATAACAATGATGCTGCTGCTGCTGCGGGTCCAGGTCTTGTGTGACAGTAGTAGGTTAAGCTAAACCAGGCATTTGAGCCTCGCTTTAAGTCCAGTCTGCTTTTCCCCAAACAGAGATTTGCATCATGTCTGTCTGGGGTATTAAATAAAGATACCACGCTTTATTAGTAAAACTGACACGTTTAATAGTAAACACGATAGGACTCGTTTACACCGACGTGATCCGCCGCCATACGTACAGGCTGCTGCGATATACTTGGTGAGCTTGAAAGAGTGTTTTGTTTAATGCAGTGAACAAAACAAACAAACAAACAAACAGGAGACAACCAAACGGCGGTGAAATCCATCGGTTTTGTTTGTAAAGCTGTCAGAAAGTCAAGAAGTTGGGATTTGAGTGTTGAACCGAAGAGCCTCCAGTGTGTGTGTGTGTGTGTGTGTGTGTGTGTGCGCCTTGGTAACTAACTAATGGTTCAGATGCCATGAGTGTCATGTGTACCGGATGGATTAGCCTGTCCTGGTGGTTAGCAGTGCAGGCTGTACACTGAAGAAGAAGAAGTCGTGTTTATTTCTTGTGATTTGTGTTTGGATTTCATTTCTTTGTTGTTTTATCAGAGTTATAGGATCGACAGGATGAATCCTCAGCAGCGGATCGCCGCTCTCGGGACGGATAAGGAGCTGAGTGACCTGCTGGATTTTAGCGCGGTAAGCCACTCCGGGTTGCTCGGTTACTTACTTAGTTAGTTAGTTAGTTAGTTAGTTAGTTTCTCAAAGGCTTGATCGAGTCGATCCTCGCATTTTTTATTCGTTTTCCAAAGCAAACACTGAGTCAGTACGGTGCTTGGAAGGGCTGTGTAGTTTATCTGGACACCATCCAAGCTTGTTATGTCGTCCGGATTGTTTCCAAGTGTCCAGGTCCTGGATTAAAGTCAGAGAGATGTGACAGTGTGAGATCATTGCCTTCAAAGTGACTTAATGATGCATAATTGTGTCCTGTTTTTTTTTTTTTTTTTTTTACTGATCACTCAGAGTGAACGTTTTATTAGCTTATCATGACATACAACATTCATGTTATATACTGTATATATGTATAAAGATGCACAGCTGATGAAGCGGCTAAATCTCAAGATGCACTTTCAGGAAAAAAAAAATATATGAAAAAACAACAAAACACTACACTGTACCATACCTTATCGCTTGTGCACGTTTTTGGAAACATGGCTATGGTTTATCTTTAAAAAGTTACAGGTGTAATTTTGTAGAGAAAAGTCTTTACATGCACAAGTCCATGCACCCGAGCGAGAAGTAAAGATACAGTTCGTACCCTTTTTCTGACAGTGTGTCCACCAGGACGTTTTCCATCCCCCGTATTATTATACGTGCAACGCTGTAATTTACTGACCAAAACCATTCTGGTGTGCAGCATGTTCCTTACGATTTACATTCAGAGCTCCTGTATCAGTCATACTTTGTACGTAGCCTGTTAATGCTTTATGTCACGATTGTCATGATGTCAGACTTTGGCTCGGGAGTTTGTCCAACCCTGATATTTTTAACACGATAATTTAATAACCGGAAACCAAAGTTCACTCGGTCTGTCTGTCTTCCTGTAGATGTTTTCTCCGCCGGTGAGCAGCGGTAAAAACAGGCCGACGACTCTAGGGAGCAGCCAGTTCAGTGCATCAGGTACATCCTTTCTGAATTTTTTAATGAGCGTGTGTCTGGCTTTTTTCCGCACTCACGTGCCGGTGAGGTGCCTTTCGGCGTGGTTTGATTGCTGTCGGTAATCCTGATTGATTCCAGATGCCGCCGAAGGTGTTTCAGATTTTAGTGGGTTGAAGGTTAATGAGGAGCCAGTGCAGGTTCATGGAGTGGGGTTTTTTGTGCGTGGAAGGAGTCGCAGCCTGGAGAAGGCGTTTCGAGCTCCACCTGGAGCTAACACTGAAACTGGGCTGAAAATATGTCCGTATATGAATTACCTTGTTTACTCTCAGAACTGGGTATTAAAATACTTTATTGTCAAGTTGCACAAGATGTAAAGTCACACCACTGTTGAATACAACCCTTTTTTGGTCCTTTTAGGGCAGCTGTACGGGTTATGAATTTGACCTCTAGACCAGATTCTGAACATCCGTGTAATTTTATTTGAATGAATGTGTGCTGTCGTCTCTGTCAAAACATCTGTAGCGGTATATATGTTGTGAATTATTTCATTGAAAAAAATCTCCCACTTCCTTTCACACCATGGGCCAATCTGTAATGTCTGTATCATAATTTCTAATGGAGCCTAAAATTCATTAAGTTAATGTTTAAATTAATTCTGATAAATGACAGAGCATTTTATTTACTTAATGAATTTATTTTTGTTTTATATCTTTTTATAGTACACCATGTTTCCAGACTATAAGTACCAGCCTGTCTTGCTTTCTTTTTCTAAGAATAATATTGAACAATTTATTTAATATAATATAGTAAATAATATAGTATACTAAGTAAATTTACTTGTATCTAAAGAAAGCTGGTTATTTTTCTTGGGTAATTGTGTAATTTCACTTCACACTGATTAGTTTTAATGTTTGTAATTATGTCTTACATAAAAATAAGCAGTCACCAACATTAAACCGATGCAAATATCCTGCATTCAGTATCAGTCAAACGTGTCCAAACACCTACTAATAAAGCGACTTGTCGTTTGTTTCTAGACTAATAGTGAAAACATTTAATTATAAAATGACACATTCAGGACTGTACAATGACCAAGAAAGTGCTCCCCAAATCAGAACACGCGAAATCTCTGATGAAGTTTTGCTCAGTCTCGGCGTCTCCGAGTAGCTCACAAGAAGTGGCATGGGACGATTTTTTTTTTCTCCATGCGGTCTTAAAGTTCCTGCATGTTGAGCACATGTTGGCTGTCAGTCCTAAATGAAAAGAACTGGTTGAAAGGCGTATATAAAAAAAATCGATTTTTTGTTTGTTTTGTAAGCAAAATCTTTCGTAGGGTTTGTAGGCTTTATCTTTGCTGTCTATATTTGTTGTTGGATTTTTAAGCATTAGATCAAAACGTCTTTAAGGTCACACGGGCGCGTCCAGGCTTTTGACTGGGTCCGTGTATGTTGCTCTGGATAAATTGCAACACCTGCAAGGGGGACCAAAGAAGTTGTATAGTCTGGAAAATATGGTTCTCTGCCCATTATTCCCAATTCATCCCAATAAATCTGCACAGACCTCAATGGTGCTCCTGCATTTGACAAATTTAGTGTCTTGGGTCACTGGCTGAATGTTCCCTGCTGTTGGCTAGAGGGTGATTATTCTCTTCCTGCTGTCAGAGGAAGGACTACAATATGTGTTGAGACCTTTTAGAAATAAAATACTAGAGCATTTTTTTCTTGTATAGTAATATAATAAGCGTCTGTGTTTTAGTGTAACCTGCACCTCAGACGTTGTGCTGTTCTTTGTCCATGTTGTGATAAATTTAACAGTGAGGTAGACGTGAACTTTACTGAACATGCTGTTGGTTGTATTTTATGTGGTTGGTTTGTCTGTGGAATCAGACTATTTTGAAAGGTTGTTATTTATGAAGGTGATTGTCAGCTGTTTTATTTGTAGTTAATTATGATTATAATGTTATTAAAATAGGTCCATTTCTGTCCATCACTGCTGTTGCAATATTCATTTCTAAAGCTGTTTTTGATGTAAAAAGCCAAATATGATGCTGTCCTCTGTATGTAATTCAGTAATTTAATCTAGAATGCCATACCAGGTTTAGGACCCAAATGGCAACAAAGATGTGTTGTCTGATTTCTAAACTAGGACACTTTTTTATCAGAACGGTTTTATCATCATTGTCCCTAGACTCAGACTCAGATGAGTAAACGAGACACCGTTTTTTTTGATTGACAGCACACAACTGTTTCGTGAGCTGCACTGGAATTACCCCGGTTCATGAAAATGCACGTGGCGTGTTGAGAGTTTGTTCATGAATGGCTTTTCCTGTTTAGCTGAAAGGAAATTTCTGGTACCTTCGTGGTTTGCTTTCACCTACGTAAGCGTAAGGCGGTGAGGGTTGCGTGATCTGGGTGCCCTCGGGCTCGTCTGCAGGTCAGTGCGACATGTCTTACCTACGTAACGACAAAGTTCTCTTTTGTCTGCTTCATCACAGTTAGTCCGCATGTCCCGGTTATCATGTATAACACCCCCGTGTAAAGATCAGGACTGAAGTGGAACTGGCGATTTTGGAGCCTGTGTAGGGTCCAATATTATGAAAAGTTTTTCTGAGATGATCAAGTGTGCTTTAATAGCATGTGGAACTCTGCGTAAAGTAGCTTATGATTAAATGTTAAACCTTTACCAGTTTCTGTGTTTGTGAAATTAATTATATACTAGTGTTCAGGTATTTGAATTGTATTATTATAGTATTATTGCAACCGGTTTTGATAGACTATTTAGCAAAACAAAATATTACTGTTTGTTGTGTATCAAGAAAATGTATTCCCTTATAATAAATTGTTGCAGTATGATTTTTTTGCTGTATATCCCTCTACTACGTCAATACTAAATAATTATATCTTGAGTGTACCAGTACCAGAAACGTCATAAAACTGTAATGAATGGAAATGGTGTGAATTGTTGGACCACCTGATTCAGCAGTAGATGACGTAATAATTTTGTGAATGTTACAGAATTTGTGTTCATTCATGCCGGTGAAAGCTGTTATTATTCCCCCCACACACTGTACGTCTTGTAGCAGCCATTCCTTGACGTTTCCTGACATAACTATTGAAACAGAGAACGGCTCCATCCGCGTTCAGACCGGCACTTTGTCTCCGCTGTCTCTGGATTAGAAAACACTGCCATCTTCTGATTAAATATTAACGAGGGATTGGAAAGAATGAGAAATGATTAGTGTTCCCAATTTTATTCAGCTTGAGTATCCCTCTTTGTTGCAGACTCCATGGTTCAGAATCCATAAAAGTGAATCGCTTGAAGTTTCCAGATAATTTCTCACATAGAAATAAAACTGCTTTGCTGTGCAGAGATATAAAAGGTGACAAAATTGTACTCAAGCAAAGCTTAAGCTTATCATCAAAGACTTGTCAGCGGATTCACGCTTTTTTTCCCCCCCTGTTTTAAACAACGCCTAGGTCTCTCCTTTAATCACACGTGTATTTTGGAACGGATTATTGCAGAACAGAATGGATTATTATTTCAGAGATTTCCAGCATCTAAGACTGTGCCTTTCTGCAGTTTCTGTTATTAAAACCACCCTGATAGGTTTTTTTTTTGTGCTCCGGAAGCCATTGTCTCTTGAGACACCCTTTAGTTAGTTTCTGCTTTAGTTTCTAAATTTTCTGCTTTCACATCTCAAAATTTTTTCTTCTATTAAAGTTTGTGCGGTACAGTACTTTGGAAACTTGGTGTGGGATGTTGTCGTTATTTTAGTTAACAATTCTACAGAAGTTCAAAAGTTATTTTAGCATTGTTGGGGAAAAGACCTGTCACCATAATGAGTTAAGGCTCGATTGGAAAATGTCCAGATTAACCCGGTTTGTGAAAGACTCGTGACTTCTGTGAGACAGTTTATTTTTGGCCTAACCTGTCCTTGCTCTGTGATACGCTGCGCTGTACTATGTGTGTGATTTCGCCAGAGTTCTGGCTTCCTCTGACTAGCCGTCTCAGCCAGACTTGAGAGTTTTCAGGCGCTCATTTCTGCATCGCAGGTCGCCAACTGACTCGTTATGAGGATCCTTCTGTTGCCATAGTGATCGATGTGCTTTGATTTCAGGTTGTTTGGCCCGACTTGCGCATCATCTTCCACGTTTGCCCAAAGCTATAAAGATCTGGACACGTCCGTGAGAATGGTTTTTAAGACGTGTTGTAATTTAATGCTGACTTGTTTAGATGTTTTCTTTTCCTGATCACACGCCGTTGGAAGTTATTCTTCGGCAGCGGTGCATGAATACGTGCATTACTTTGGGGGGTTTCAGCTGCGCTTCCAGAGAAGCTGTCAACTTTCTCATCTGTTCCCTTGACACTGCTGAAGCAATCACAGAAATCTGGAGCACGGAGACAGGAGGCTGTTCAGGTGTGCCTCCGTGGAGAAAAGCTCAATTCAGAGTACACAGCACACTTTTAAAGAGCGTTGTAGTACTGAGATGTGAAGTGAGGCTTTCGATACTAACAAGTAGCCTGTGTTAAAGAAGGGAAGTAATATAAGAAAGGTTTGATTATTTATAGTCATTGATCTTGTTTTTATTGTAGTTATTGTTTATTCCTAAAATGGTAATATTGATGGAGTGTTAATTATGACGTATTTCCAATCAGGGTCTAAATTGCTGTGCATGTCTGATATCTGATTTCTAATATCTAACAGCATTTCAGTTCACCATTGCCACGCTTGATGAGCCATCAGACGAGTTTCCTTTTGGGGGTGGGGAAACCAAAACCATGGCAGATGAAGATACAAGTTTCCTCCTCTGCTCATGCTAAAGCTTTAGATCCATGTTTTGTATCCACGAGCTCGCTGCCTCGGGACATAGGATAATCGGAGCTGTAGCTCCACTGATGATGTGAGCCTCAGCAGCACATTTTAATGACACCCTACCACTTTCCAGCAGATGTGAGCTTCTTTACATTAGCTCATATAATGGACTATTTATGGGCCATTCGGAATTAAGACCTTCGTTTCGAAAAGTGTTTGAGTCAGCGAGACGCATGTCTGTGAAAAACAACGATGGCGTTTAGTTTTAGTGTAACTGTGACTTTTCTGAGTAAGTTTGAAAAGCCATTTGACTGCATAATCCCAGGCTGAGGCACAGGGATGTACAGAGGCCAGATCATTTCACTTTACGAGAGATGGACCATCCACCGCATTCCAATTTCATTACACGTCTGACCCATAAGTCCCTCTGTATGTGGAAACAAGATTAAGCTCCTGTGAGCTTAAATCATAGCTGAGAATTGAATTTGAGAGCACTAGCTTGGGAATGGGCTCCGAAATGTTTGTCAGACACATCCGTAACAGCTTGACTGCTAGCGGTAGCTTTCAGAGCAGAGGTTATTCCCATTTCTGATGCTAATGTGAGTCAGATCAGTGAAGATTCCTGTTTGTCTACTTTTAAATGACATCTAGCCCTCCTGAATGAGGTCTCAGGGTCAGCACAGGGAGTGTATGTTTCATAGTCAGATTCTCCCCTGGGAAATGAAGATATTCTGGACTGCTTTAGCCTCACAAAGGCAGGGCTACACACAAATCAACCTTAAATAAGATGTAGAAAAAAAGGAGAGTTCACCATAACTGAAATGATGAGGGTTACCTAATGACTGTAAAGTATGAAGTCCATGTATTCAGACATGGCTGTGATTCAGAGGTGGTGGTAAAAAGGAGCGATTGGCACAGGGTAAAGGAATAAGGACCCCTTTCGGTCTGTCAGTCTCCGAGTGGGTGTTGGGCTTCATGCAGAAAAACTTAAGGGGGAGAACGAGGGAAAATTAGCCTATTAAGCTTTGTCTTTCACGTCATTACCGAAAGTTTCTTTATGTCTTTTACAATGAGTCATTGTTAAAGTGTTTGTTTTTAATATTCAGGTTTTATTTGCTGACACTTTGAAAATTTGACACATTTTAATATGTCAGGGGTGGACAAATCAGTAGCCCCGCCTCCTAGGACAATCACATTTCGTATAATTTCTGAAAACATTTGTATTCGCAGACAAGTAGTTTCACAGCCAGGAAAAGAAAAAAACTATTCCTTGTTGAGTGTAACAAAACAATAGGAAACCGTCTGTTTTCTTACAGTCAATAAAGAGTTGGGTTTTTTTTTCTTTTTCTGGTTGACGCCTCATGGACTCATGGATGTAGGCATGTTTAAACCTAATGAGCTTCACTGATGCTGTAGCACCAACCCCATGGGCTGATGTGCTAGTTTTACTAGTAGGTGGATTAGTCAGCATGTGCATATGATGAATGATCTGTTCAGTATCAGAAATGCACAGGTGCATGGAAACACTGAAGAAATTTAGCAAGTTATCAAGTACTGACTTTTTATATAAGTAACAGCCAACTTGAGGTTAACTATATCAAGTGAAAATAAAGATGCTAACCAGACATATGGACCTCCAAACCTCATAGCTGGCTGTTTGTTGGGGTGTAGATGTGATGAGCTACATTAGAAACTTCGCTAGAAAACAATGACGATAAAATCCTTTGTTGCCTTCTTTCTGTATTAATGCACTTAATTTGCACTCTCTCTCCCATTTGTGCTAGTTGAGTAATGATATGCCTGTCCCTATGTGTAATGTTGAGCATTGTGTGGTGTATAGAGTACACTGGTATTGTAAACTGCATGTTGTGCTTAGCAAGTGCTTTGGCCTTGTGGCCTTTGTGTGTGAGCCATGTTTGGTGTTTGTGGGAGGTTTACTGGCACTCTGAAGCCACCTCTCATCATCTGAGTTTATTAAGCAGGCCTATCTGCCAGCTTGCCTGTTTGTATTTCCTCGCTGGAAAAAGTTTCCCCGCTGTGGAGCGATAAGACCTCGGCTTGGCTGCGCAGGTGCTGAAGAGGCCCAGAGTGAGATGGCATGCCGTGCGGACTCACGCTCAGGCAATAAGCACAGTTTGTCATGGTTAAAGAACATGCTAGAAGTGATGGTGTCTCTCGCACACTCCTGCTCAGTCACGCACACACACAAACACTCAGTAAGCCAGTAAGCACTGCTCCTGGGGCTGC
The DNA here is from genome assembly GCA_028566435.1 of Scorpiodoras heckelii. Lineage (NCBI taxonomy): Eukaryota > Metazoa > Chordata > Actinopteri > Siluriformes > Doradidae > Scorpiodoras > Scorpiodoras heckelii. Next base: position 11,132,987 of record JAOVVH010000043.1, read on the forward strand.
GAGACCGCCTGAGTGTGGCGCAGTGCGTGACCCAAAGCCTGATACTTTTATCAGGATTTCCATTTTAGATACAGAAAATGCTGATGAGGAGAAGCCATTGTAGTGCGAGCACTAATCCCCAGCAGTGGCCGACTCAGCCTATCCTATGTATAGATTTTCCCTGCAATGCATTTGCACTTAACTTGGTCTGGTATTTGTAGGTTCAGAAAACAATTTTCCCCCCTACTCCTCTCCGCAGTAGCACAAAATACCAATCAAATTGAAGTTCAAATCTCTTCTCTTGAAAAAGACTTGAGGATTAGTGTGTAGCACTGATTTGTTCCTGGTTTTAATTTGTCTTTTGAAGGATTTAAGTAATAAGTTAAAGATGATGGGGCCTGGTCAAAACCTCTCTGAATCATTCAGCCTTTAATGCATGTTTGTTATGACTTTAATTCCTATAGCAATGAGAGAGAGATTTTTTTTTTACTACAGGACAGGTTATATATTACAAACGCATATATCATGTACATTAAACTTTGTATATTATCGTATATAATATTTCATGTAATTTCATATATTTTATATTTCCGTGTTGGGGTATTTGACATGTACAAATGGATTAAATGTTGGTAAACCTGATCCAGGTTTCAAGCTTCAGCTTGGCTAACGATGATACACACAGCACATGACTGTAACTGGTAGAATGCGTTTCTCATAGGAATACAAGAAAAATGTTCTTGGCAGTACTTAAGACACTAAGCACTAAGGCCTTGGTGTGTTCTCCAGTGCTCAGGGCCAGAGAGAGTTAATCGATATAAAGCTAGCGTGTGTTATTCAGTGTGTGTCATCTTGGCTCCTCTCTCCATGTGACAGATGGGATCTCTGAGGGTAGTGGTCATAAGCTCCGATTGGCTATCAGTCAGTTCATTGCATCATTAATTCTGGCCTGTCATTTTCTTTTCTTCAGTTTTTCTTAAAAAAAAAAAAGCTTAATATGTTTGGCTGCAAACAGCTTTTCTTTATAGAATTTCCCTTGACGCAACTATGACATAAAGAAAGGTTGGCAGTGATGGGTGCTCATGTCCAAGAGGAACGGACAGGGCAGAGCCTCTGATGCCCACTTGGCACTGCTGTCTGCCAGCCCCATCAGGACATTCAACTGATCCAGCATGCAGTGCAGTGGGAGGCAGAGGACGATGACGTCCGGGCCGCCCTCCATGTTGGCTCATGTAGTCTTCATGGGAAGACTCAGAGGGCTTTATGTATTCTGGTGTTTTATTGTCACCACTCATGCACATTTGTGAATTAGAGAGTTCGGATGCGCATTGGCAGGGTTGGCTGTGCTGGGCTTGATTATGTAAATACATAAATACACATGGGTGCACTTACATATTTGTATAAAATCCATTGACATGCACTGCCTTGTCTGGATGTCAGGGGAGGAGATGGAGAGCTCTCTGAGTGAACGCATTTGTTTGTGGTTGTGCTCAGGCCGGCTGATGAGCAATGTGATACCAGCGTTGGAGCAGTCATAAAGACGCAGCTCTGATTAAACCCCACTAATGAGCAGCTCAATAAAAATAAATCCTCCTGATGCAATAAACGCCGTCTTGATTGCAAGCACCCAGGGGTGTGATAGCGTAATCCTTTTGTGTTCGGTGTGCTGGGTGCACAAAACGACGTGCGAACGTCGCAAGCATAAGAAGGCGCATGTTTAGTTATTTGCATGATGAAGTAAGCGGATGCAATGATTTATTCAAGCCTCTTGGTATGTTGTACTTATCCATTTGTGATCAGATATGAAATGACTTGCACTTCATTTGACACCGTATTCCTGGCTGTGCTGAATTTAATTATGCATTTGAGCGAGGCAAACCCGCTTGTGTATATCCTGCCAAGCCCACAGCCTTTTTATGAGCTAGATAAATTTCTCATCCATTTGGCTTGTGTGTGCCGCCATTCCTCTGATGGAGCTCAAGGTTGGAGGAAGAGGCACCTTTCCCCCATAAGCGATTGTGAACATATGGCACAGGCGCAGCACAGGAAGGAAGTGTGGAAATCGCAGGGAATGAGAGTTCGGATTAATGCGTCTGAACTGGGCATGGCCAGACAAATCCAGCAGAACTGCTCTGCCAGGACCTCTTAAAGGCTCCAGAAAGAGTGAGGGAAGGGTAGAGAGAGGTAAAGAAACTTTAAAACCGCTGCCATTTTATTTCAAAGACACTGCATTAGTCGCTTTGACAGGAATTTAAAGGGTCATGTGGAGCATGCTCGTCAGGAATGCTGGGTAAAATGAGGTGACAGAGTAGATTGTGGACTCACTCTCTCTCTCTCTCTCTCTCTCTCTCTCTCTCTCTCTCTCAGTGAATGTATGTTTAATGACTGTTTATGCAGAGTAGAGTTTTATTTTAAAGGCTTATTTCTCTATTTGCTAAATAAGTCTGCCTTGTGAATAAGATTATCAAAAAACTGTTAAGTTCTCTTGAGGAAATCTTTCAAAATGCAAATGGAAAAAAACTGTAAGGAATGCATACTTTGTGTTTTGTATTATTCAGGTGTTAGTATTGAACAACTGCAATTAAATACCACAAATGGTTTAATGTTTTTTACATTTCTAAATGGGGTCCAGGAACCCCTAAGCATTTGTGATCTTTTTTCTTCTACAGTTGTGGAAATCACAATTCAGCCTTATTAAAGTCTTATTTAGTCTTGGGTTTTTATACTTATTGGCCTACTGGACTAGTTGGTTCAATTGAATGAGTTGAATCTAAACCTCAAATACACGTAGGCTTATGAATAATGTCAACTTGGACATTAAGTGTTCTGTTGGTGGAAAGTTTAGGAAAAAAGCTTCATGGCACCAGTAATAATATTATTTAGCACATTTAAATAACGAGGCTTAAATTTGGTTGAATGATATTCATAATAAAACCCTCTGCTCAGTGGGCCGTGGATTGTCTGCTGAAGTTAATGGAGTAGTGCGATACATTTGCAAACCTCTGATTAAGAGCAATACTTACTGAGTCACTGTTTACTGGTTTCTGTTTTGTGTGTGTGTGTGTGTGTGTGTTTGTGTGGAGTCCTGGAAGATGTGATAAGTCATCCAGTAGGTGCGCTGTGACTGTAGAAATCACAAATCACAACATTTCAGAGTTAAGTTTTAAAGTGATGACTACCGCTCGAATAGGCGGTTCATAAAGTGTTATCCAATATCAGGTCACTCACTGGTCAGATTGTTCACACGTATTTCTGTTTTTTATATGATGAGAAACCTTCCTGGAAGTGGGCTGCTCAAAATAGTTTCTTTTTTTGCATAGGAAAATGAGCCTGCTCTGCTTTCAGAGGTTTTTTTTAATTTTTCTTTGAGTCATCCTCTTTTATGAATATTTCCCTACATCCATAAGTAGAGATGGGATTACGTTTGAAATGCACGTGATGTTCAGAACTTGTTTGTGTGTGTGTGAGCGCAGAGTGTACGAGAGGTGTGTGTGTGTCCCACAGAGGAGCCTTGTTGTGTGTGAGAGTGACAGACAGCACTGTGTGGCAGTCTGCAGTTTGGAAAGCAGGAGGCTCTCTTAATGAAGACGATGCTATAGTCATGACAAACTCCCCTGCAACCGCCAGCGCACTTCATCAAGCCCCTACCAGCATCCTGCACTTCACACTCTCTTCTGTTTTTTTTTTCTTCATGACACACTTCACTGCTCCACTGCCCCCCCAACACACACACACAGTTTTAGATTCCTGTAATCCCTCTGTGTGTTTGTGTATGCATTTATTTTTGTGCCTGATGACTTTGTGAATTTAGTTTAGATTCGATGATTTTAAACTTACTCTCAGTTTCTGATGTCACAAAATGTAGCCTATCACACTTAACATGCAGGTTATTAGAGAATGAGTTATGTTGAGCCACAGGACATGCATGGCTAACTTAGCTAATGTTAGTGATGAACAAAATCATAATTATTATAGACTGCCGTGACTGATGGTACATAAATGGCTGGTAATACAACCATGCAAATCGAGATTGAGACACCGAATCTCTACAACGAACGGTTAGCTATCTGAGATCCTGAAGGATTTTCCACATTTATGCAATACAGATGTTCTATTTATAGATGTAGGGGTTTCTAATTAAACAAGATGTTTAAATAATTTTACTAGGTCCCGTTTTCTATTTTATACAGGTTATGTTTAATAGTTTACAGTAGGATGTTTTTTTTAATTTTACTTTATTTTTTTAATGTACTGAGCAGCAACCAGTTTTACAGGGAAATGCTGATGATTGGAGAGTTTATGGTTAGTTCCTTTAAGATTTCCAAATGTTGGATTTAGTCTGTAGGCTTTATTTCTTCTACTTCCTTCAAATGAGTCAGAACTAAGGAAAGAAATGGTAATAGTCCTCCAGCCGGAGGGAGCATCGTTTCTCCTCTTCGCTGTGGGTCTGTATCGATTGCATCTCCACAGCAGATCCCGCGAGCGATGTCCGTCTATCCTGCCAGCGCAATGCTCTGACTCCATGGCAATTTGGCAAGCAGCAGGTCCCAAGAAACGACTCGAACCTTCAGTGATGTCACGTCTGCCGTGTGCATTTTCACCGCTGTGACCAGCAGCGGTCAATCAAAGCCCTGACTGTGTTGCTTTTTTAGAGTGCCAGAGCACACAAGCGAGCCACTCAGTTCTGTGAGTAATTGCTCCATTGCTATTTTTTTTTTCTTTTTTTTTGCGTTACACTGTATGTCTGTGTGAAGGGGACGTGGACACCTGTTTGCCGATTAAACCCCAGAAGAGAGCCGCTCTCTGCCAAGAGAAATATTTGCCTTCCAGTCAAAGTTGTGTTCCCATGCAAGAGTATTTTGGTGTGAAACGATGAGGATATTACACGTTTCTTCCTTACAGTAAGCTGGCTGTGATTTGACCGGGTTTACATGAGTGTTTGGGCTGGAAAAGAAAAGTGTTCACTGCTATAGGTGTGTCCGGTTCATCATGACTGCACTTTAACTTTCTGCAAAGTGCTATTGAATATTCACACACATTGACATTTGTACAGGTTTAATTTCCAAGTGTTCTCTTTTACGTGTGCTTTGTTTTTTCACATCAACTCACCTTTAGGCTAAATGTCTACATAAATAAAGGTACCTTTAGACCGTAATTTTTAATTAATAAAAAATTAGTAAAAATACATTACATGAAAAATACATAACATTCTTCAGAGAAGGAGAATTCAGAATACGAATCTGCCATGCCTCCTAGCCACTGAAATAAGAAAGACAAAGATTTGCTCGAAAGGCAGCACTGTGCCAAGTTAAATCCATATTTAAATCCTGCTCTCAACAGACACTGCATGTAAATGAACCCTCTCTGGCACTGGGCGAGAGCACAAAATCCACGGCAGTTATGTAGAAGCGCTTAGGCATGCATAATTTGCATTTATTTTGGAACTAATTTTCATAATTACGCATGAAAAAATTATGCCTTTGAAATAATTATAAAGATGAACCACACGATACACATTAGATGCTGGTGAGAGGCAGGAACGAGGTGTGCACTGCTCAGCAGAAGCGGATTTGCAAAGAGAAAGAAGGTCAATAGATGATCGATAACTTGAAAACATCGAACCGTGTATGAGGAACCGAATGCCGTTACCTGTTAAACAACATCGACTCGGTCTGTGAAAGCACACAAGGATTGGCACGTGATCACTGGGCACAGAATCAGCAGGTACAGGCGGGGAACATGTGTCCCTCTCACACTGCCGGCATAGCGCTGTGGCGATGTGATAGCGCTGTGACAGGCCTACATGCCACAAGTCTTTCACAGGAAGGCCCGTGCTACAAATCTGTTACATGCCATTGTGAACATGAGTGCAGCTATAAACCTGATTCATGGCTGCGGAAAGTGACTGCAGGCCAGGTAGAGCCTGGCGCACTTAACCCGCTGTTCAGGTGTATGAGCACTTTTAAATGAGTAGTTTGGAAATCATCTTTCAGTGCCTGACCTTGGTGACTGGAGCCTCGTGACTGGCACTCTGTGATTTGGCAGATGGATAAATCGAGCGGCTGACTCATAATAGAACAAACCACGGAAAGGGGGAGTTTTCTCTCTCGCTCTCTCTCTGTCACTACCTCTCCTCCTATCTCTCTCGCTCTCGTTCATTTTTCCCTTCTCTCTCGCCCTCTACCTCTCCCTTTCCCTCTCTCTATTTCTCTCTCCTTTTCTCTTTTCAGGCAGTGCGTCTATAAAAAGTTAGTCGTTTGAAATCTATGTAACAGATGTTTGTTTAATACATTTAACAGGAATAAACGTGCTGTAAAGACATGTGGCCCAAATTCCTTTGCGCTCCTCTGAGAAGGACTTCCCTGTGAGGTCATTTCCTTTGCTGTAAATACAGAACACATGTCCTTTTCTTTTGACACATTCCAAATCTGAATGAGTGAAAGCGAAGGAGTGACCCAGCCCAATTCCTGTTTTCAAACTGAGGTTTGTTTTCAGATTGAGGCTTGTTCATGTCTCCGTTTTATTCCTCTATTTTAGATGGCAGCTCATGTCCCAAATGTATCCATCATCATTTCCTTGTATCCTTCATAATGCATAATGATTTTTTTTCTCTTCCACAGCATGATATTGATGTGAAAAGCGCAGGACAAAGGTTTCCTTCCCACAGCACCGAATGAGAAAATGCCTGCCTCAGTCAGGGTTGTGAAGGCCAGCGTCTTCTTTGCAGGAGTGCCACACAGACAGCTTGGCCTGAAGATTGTTTTTGGCATGAGATCAGTCTTTGCCCACACATTCTGATTGTGTGCTACAGGCCTTCAGGGGAAAAAAAAAACCCCAGCAGAAAAGCTCTCTATGTCTTTCTTTTCCTTTTGCACAATTACTCCCTTACTCTCATTTTCTCGCTCTGTTGTTTGTTCTCCCTATGCAAATTCCTAGCTCATAGTTGCTATTTAGTCTGTGACTTGTCCAGCCATGCAGTACAAGCCAGAAAGGTTTAGCACATTGTTAAATCTGTGTGAATCAGAGTCATGGTATTTGTTGTTTCTATTCCGTATGTTCTGTTTTGTAATCTGTACCAGTACTTGGGTCGTGACGATTAGTTTGCTTCACTTTGATATGTTTTATATGTTATAACAGTGAAATCAAATGACAAATATCATGTTCTGGTGAGATGGATTATCAATAACTTGGGGCAATATTGATGTTTTTCGGTGGCAATTTTGTGCCTCGTGCATGAGACCGTGAAACGGAATGTTGTTACCTGCAAAACAATATTGGCTCGAACAGCACAAAGACACAAAGATTCATATATCTTTACCCAACAGCCTTCATAAAATGCAATTTTGCGAGAACTAGATATTGTATTTGTTCATCACATACCAGATGTTGAATCTATTCAATTGTCAACTTTTCTTTATTTATTTATTTATTCTGCGTGTACGTGCGCGTGTGTTTTTCGGTGGCTGCCTTTGAGAGCCGCAAGGCTGCATAAAATATGAGCTTCATCAGGTTTCAGTGCTCAGCTGTTTTGATGAGGTTGAGTTATACATCACTGCCAAATCAGAGCGGCCCAGTTGCTGGCGTATGAACGCCAGTGCATGCTGGGGAGCAACACGTATCTGAGCGTGATTTATGTAAAGCAAAATAAATGACATACTACGATTTGTAAAGCCAAGGTTTTGAATGGAATTGCCATGCGTTTGAGAGTAGACTGCACCGTTTCTTTCTTTTCTTTAACATGACAACGGTGCTGTTAGATGCTTTTTTGTGGTTGTTGTTGCATTTTTTTTTTTATAGCGATTGCTCATTACCTTGGTTTTGATATAGCACAATCCTACACTTTCTTTGTTTCCGTCACTTTGGTCTGTTATCTGTGTGCAGTGTGTTGTGTAGTACAGTAGAGCAGCGCAGGATGATGGAGATGTGTATCTGCTCTGTTGACAGGTATAGATGAGAGACCAACCGAGGCATCTTGGGCCGCAGGTGGCCAGTCCAGCCCTTCCTATGACGAGTCCTCCAGGGTAAGAAAGATCTCTCTCTTTCGCTCTTTCTTTCGCTCTTTCTTTCTTTCTTTCTTTCTTTCTTTCTTTCTTTCTTTCTTTCTTTCTATCTGTCTCTCGTGTTCTCTTACTCGATCT
>JAOVVH010000043.1:11161563-11176573 GCA_028566435.1 Scorpiodoras heckelii
CGCATATGTTGAATATGTTTATGAAACTTACAATACAATACAGACCTTTGCTTTGTGAGTCATGCGTTTGCATTTGGGTAGACTTCAGCTTCAGTATTTTACACGCTTTCTGTAAATGTTGGGGTCGGTGATTCAAACGCACTCAGCGCCATTACCAAGACAGTGGACATTAATCGCCTCACAGCATGGAAGTGGGCTACGGAGCGGAGAATCTGCCGGATTTCGGCGCCGCTAGTGTTAAAGGAGCTGCAGGAATTTCTGACAAGTACTGGTTGTGTACTGCATGTGACCGCAATCTATCGTATTCTTCATTTGTCTGGAAGATGGAAGCCTTTTCTTACAAAGAAAAACATCCAGGCCTGGCTGCATTTTGCGAAAACCTACAAGTCACGCAAAAGCATGTGGGAAAATGTGTTATGGTCTGATTTGAGACCAAGGTTGTACTTTTTGGTCATACTTCGAAAAAGTAGATTTGGTGAAAAAAAAAAAACACTGAAAGAACATATTCACAGTGAAGCATGGTGGTGGCAGCATTATGCTTTGGGGCTGTTTTTCTTAAGCTGGAACTGGGGCTTTAGTCAAGATGGAGAGAATTATGCGTATTTATATTTACGGATGTCATTGTAAGTTATTTATTTTTATTTTTCCCCCCAGGTTTTCAGTTAAATAGTGCAGAGTATAGGTCACATTAAAAGTGGAACAAGTTCTGAAATTATTCATATTGGTCTCTTTTTTTTTTTACTTCACAAAAACCTGCCATTTTAACAGGGGTGTGTAGACTTTTTATATTCACTGTATATATGTTAAGCCACAATGTAAGTTACATGCTATAAAAATTTTCCCCTTGAAAAGAACTGTGTCATAGCCACCTAGCAATGCTGTGTTGTTTATCAAATTTGTAGAGGTATAATACTCATAGCAAGTACTAAAAATAAGTTAAGATTATGGTATGTGTGCACATGATTGGTGCTTTGCCACCTGCAACTGGTTCAAAAAGTGTAGTTTCATATTGGAAGTGCTTCTGGTTTGCAGTGCACTTCAATGTCGTTATATTTAACTTAGAGCCATTACTCTGTCAGGGATAGCCTATTAACCAGTGGCCTTTATTGTACAGTACTAGGCATAGACATCTCAAGTGGCTACAGAAGATTTCGTCACAGTCAATCCATTGTACTTATTCCTTTATTTTTCCTAACTTCTACAAAAATCTAGAAAATGTAGAACTAATTGTCATGACCATTTGTAAACTATAATGCTAGAAGTAAGTGCACGACGTCTTAAAAAGTTCAGAGTTACCAACCACAGTTGCTCAGGCACAGCGAGGCAGAGTGTGTGCATATTTGTCTGACTGGATAGGGTAGCTGACATAAGCATTTTGCTAATTCTGTTTGGTACACCTACTTCCAGTACAGTCTTGCCAACCTCAGACCACATAAAAAAAACAGCAGAACCTTTTTTTTTAAAAAATACGTCAACTCTAAAGTGCAAAATTGCTCTTGATTTTGCAATCGGTAGTATTTTTACCACAATAATCAAAATAAGTTGACAGACGCTTTAAATCTGAATGAGTCTTAAATTGCACATGGATAAAGCAAGACTGTCTTTGAAAGGCATGTTGTGTGTAATAATGTAGGAAGACATGCTTCTCGGGAAGCTAATGGGTAATGGGGTGTGTGAAGCGTAATTACTCTGAGACCTGCTGAAATCAGAGGGGGCTCGTGGGTCAGACAGTGGGGCTTCTGTCCACCACCTGTGTGCAGCAGAGGTCCTACCGTGCCCCACAGGTGCTGCATTTACACACACACACACACACAAGCACACGCACACCTGGCTAGGGGTCTCAGGTGGTTAGCTAGGAGCAGCCTACCTAAAAATAGATCCCCCCTGACAGAGAAGCTGAATCCTCTAAACGAGGCTGTGTAATCATGTTAGATTCTTTCAGATGTGCTCATTCCAGTAGCATGGAGCATTATCCAGTCCTACACACACACATGTAACCTGCAGCATTCACCGTCTTGCGCATCCCTCGTGTACGCTTCAGTCCGGCACACTATTTGTTAAATCTGCGCGTGTTCTTTTATTTATTCTTTGCCATGCTAGTCAGGAGCTATTTAGTCTAATACACGGGCTGGTTAAAGCTCAAAAGTTTTTTTTTTTTTTTTGTTATTCTTGTCTGTAAATGCAAGCAGCACAGTGGTGAGGCTTTGAAGCTGAGTTATCTAAAGAGAGAACATGCGGGACATGTGACATTAACAGGAGCAGGAGGGATTGCATAACCCATTGTGGTTGGACCCATGATGAGAGCAGATTAAATCAGCTGTAATTAGAGATCTCTCAGAGGGCCACCCTACCTCTAGACAATAAAAAAAAAAAGAAAACCACTGCCTTTCTCTTCTGCTACTTTCATTAGGAACTTCTTTTCATTGTAATTATTAATTTAAATATTATTATAAAGAATATTTTAATAATAATATCAATCATGAACGGTTTATTATGACCACCTATATACCTGCTCATTCATGTAATTATCCAGTCAGCCAATCACATGGCAGCAGCTCTACCACCAAAACTAGATAAATGAAGAAAACAGCAACCGGTCTCGTTCTAGTCTTCAGCGTGTGCCCACTATAGCCTATTATTCGAGTTAAAGTAGCCATTCTCTACTGACCTCTCTCATGAGCAAGGCATTTCCGCCTGCAGAAATGATGCACACTGGATGTTTTTGTTTTTTTGCACCATTCTGAGTAAACCGTAGAGACTGTTGTGAGTGAAAAATCCCAGGAGATGAACAGTTTCTGATATAATCAAACCAGCCCATCTGGCATCAACAGCCATCTGCAGTCACTTTTTTTCCCTTATTCAAATGTTTGATGTGAACGTTTACCGAAGCTCTTGTCCTGTGTCTGTATGATTGTGTACATTGTCATGTCATTGGAAAATTACGTAAATGAACAGGCGTACAGTATATTAAAGTGGCCGATGAGGGTATGTATCGACAGAAACCCATCATTTTCCACCCACCTTTACAACAGGATATTTACTTAGTAAGAACTCCAATAGATATAAAATCCCAGATGAAGCCTATTCACTACATACACACTGTACCTGGGGTATAGCGCAGTGGTCTTACCTAGTGCACTAGCCTATATTCCTGATTTAGGATTCAGCCACAGAAAAATGTTGTTGGAAGAACATTTTTCTTTTTATAAGCTTATTTTAAGTGGTATTCCACATTGAAGCTATCCATTTAAGTACAAATAAATTGAAAACATTAATTAAATGTGAAAGATTGTAACTGATTAAAACTATTTCTTTCTTTCTTTTAAAATTCACTATCAACCGAGTACCTAGCTGATTTACCAAAAAAATTTTTTTATTTTCCTAACATGTGCATTCATGGTGTATCATGGTGTAGTTGGTTGGAATCTCAGTTGCCTCAAGGAGACTAAGGTGTCTAATTTAGTGTCTAAAGTACTCAGGAACATTATATAATAATAATAATAATAATACATTGCGTAATATGGTTTAATTACCAACAGCCGGTTAATATATCTACACCTGTACCCTCATAAAACATGCCAGAATATGCAGATTTCAGTGTCAGAGTGACTATTTGCATTATATATTATCAACATTTACCAAATCAGCAGTAACCAAGCCTGTCAGAACATACCATGCCAGTTTATTCTTTACTACCAAAAGGAAAGTTAGCCACACAGATCCCACAGCTAAGGGTTTACAGCTACCATGTGATCCTCTAATAATGGCTAATAATAAACCATAACTCATCAAATATCAGATGTGATCAAGCCTTTGAGACAGAAAGAGCACTAACTAAGGTCATTGATAATGATGCCCAGCATGTATCTATAAATAAAACTGAATGGAAACTTTTTTTATATTTAATGGTTTTGATTTTTTTAAATATGTATTTTATTTATGCAAGAATCAGTTATCTAAGAGACGTTAACAGTTTAAAACATCGAAAGGTGCTTAAAATGTAGATAGGAAATTTTCCCTCTTATTTGATTGTATGTCGGTTTTGAAATATGAGTGGTTTCCTTTGTCAGCTTGTCCAGTGGCCTTCATGCTGTAATGTATATAAGGGGATATGCCTGGAATGCAGGGTGGCTAAATCTGGGATCAGAATTTCCCTCCTCCATTCATCCGCCTATGTCTTTCATTCCAGGCTCTTCGGAAATCTCATTGTTTCCTGCCATCTAATACCAACCTTCCAGACTGCCTTTGATGTGACTCGGACAATTCAGAATCCACCCCAGGACGTGAAAGAACGTCTCTGCCCTCATTGTTTCCATCCCTTGTTCCCTTGTTGTTTTTATTCCTGTCTCGGGCTCGTCACTGTGACGTCGTCCACTTTGTAGAGCTCACAAGGGTAGCTGGCAAGGCACCACCACACAGCCCAGTGTGTAGTATCGAGAAGGTTATTAGATAGCTCATCACCCTGCTCTGTGGCAAACGCAAGGGAGAGAAGATGGCAAGAGAAGGAGGGAGAGTGGGATGGATGGATGTGTGATTATGAAGTCATCAGGCATGAACCAGTGGGCTAAGGGTGAGCCGCTCCCTCTCTCGCGTGCCCTCAGGGTGCCATTGATTGGTGACCATGTGTTTGTGGCCGATAGACTGTGAAATGGTGTGTTGCTGCACGGCTGTGTTGCACCTGCGTCCCACCAAGGTGATTGATTGGTTTGGTCATGTGGAATGTTCCCATCTGGTCTGCAGTAATGCATTTCTCTCTCTCTCTCTCTCTCTCTCTCTCTCTCTCTCTCTCTCTCTCTCTCATATTACTGAATAGTGGACACTAGCTGAAGAAGGTGGTTATGCTCAGACATAGCAAAGGCCAAGCAAAAACATTTTTCCATTTCTGTTTTTTTTTTTTTGGTCCTCTTAAAACCACGATTGTCCAGCTCTGAGGCTTCTATGGTTAAATGGAGGTTTCTGGGAAATCGACAGGTACAGCCTTTTTGCTTTAACAGGTTGACGGGTTCTCTATACTGACCTGAGATGCTAATCATCTCATAGAGGCAAACATTACTTGATTTTTGATTATATAACATGCGCACAGGTGGGGGTATTTTTAACCAATATCAGGTCCTACTTTCCATCCTTGTGGAGGACATGCTGCTTGTCACTCCATTCAAATCCCAGTGGATGAAACTAAAGATCAACTGTAAGTTATTTCCCTGTATTTTGCTCAGAAGATTTGTAATAATTTCAGTTTTGCATTGTCTATAATCCAACACTGATACATTTTAAAACCTGTTCACACCATATTTAACTGTCCATTGTGTTCATACTAATAAATGCAAACACAAGACTGACAAAATGACTGAAATTATGGACTATATTTGCCAAACAAATTAACTATTTTATGGACATTGTTTTTGCATTAACCTGCCACATTAATGTATATGCCATGAAATATAAGGTCAGGGGCTTCTAGGGACATGGTACAAGATTTATTTAAGTTGTTTACATCACATGAATTTCATATGTTATTTGTATTAACGTACTTATAAAGAGGTTGAAAAAACCCCAATCTATTTACAATAATTAAATAATATATAATCTGTAAGGATTCATGTCATGTTTCACAACTGTTAAAAATGTCCCAGCAACATCTCTATGCTTTCCCCTTATTAAAACACTATGATCTGTGAATATGTATGATATGTAAATTAGCAACGTCCCTGTGTCCTCCTGATATCCAAAAGGTTAGCTAGCTGCTAGTATCCTAGCCTTATTTGTTGCAGTTCGACAAGAGGAGGATTAAGTTTAGATTTGAGTCATCAGATTCTTAACACTTTAACAGTAACAATGCCAAAAAATGCAGTATGTTGTATCGGTGATGGGTTTATTGGCTAGATTAGGATTCTCTCATTGTCAGACTCTCATGGTCAAACCCGCTCACATGCACGTTCTGTGTAGTACTTTTTGTTTTGTGAGATTTGATATATGGTTGAAGTTTTTTTTTAACAGTAAGTTGATCTGAGACCCAGAACATGAGGGAGGTAAAGGTCGCAATCAGCTTTCTAACGTCTGCGAGAACATGACTCATGAATTGCCTTGTTCTTTCCTTCTGACTCCTTCCACGTTTGATTCGTTTACCTCTTTGTCTTGTTTGTCCCTAATCCCATGCTCTCTCTATCTCTCTCTTTTTTTTAAATTGATCTATTCATTTCAGCTAATGACTAATTACATATCAGAGTGCATCAGCAGAGACATTCATCATCGTACAACGCAATAATCAATGACATTTCAACAAAGGAAAAAATAAATATGCAAATAAGAACTCATTAACATTTGCGCTAGCTGTTTGAATAATGCCGCTGCTGACAGGGCTGTAATTAACCGAAATTGATGCTGAGCTCACTGTGTGTGTGCGTGTGAGAGAAAAAGGGGTGTGTATAACCCTACACATTTGTTGTTGGCTTCGTGTGAGCCAGCCCCCTCTCTACAGGCACGGGCCACTGTAAGCCTGCTGCGGTAGGAGACGAACGGCTGCATTATTTGGCAGCACACTCCCGACCCGTCCCACAGCGTAGCCCGGCCGACTTTATTTACCATCAAACAGAACCTGTCGCAACATCAAAAAGCTTCTGAAAAAGCAGAGACGCACGCAAACAGCGACAAGATAACAAAGGATTGGTTTTAAAAGCCCGAGAGACAGTGAGCAAGTGGGTGTGATGCTTTTCTTGGCATCATCATGTCATGTGTATGTGTGAGCGCATGTGAGCGTGTGAATGCTTCATGCTGCAATGATGGCTGAAGGTTCTTGTGGACAGAAACTTTTTGCAGCCGCAAATTAAATTGTCTGTTTAGCAGTCATCTTAATCTTTTTTTTTATATATCGCTGTCTCATTTTCTTCTTGTGTCTCTCTGCACTGGTTATTTCTCTCTTCTCTCTCTCTCTCTCTCTCTCTCTCTCTCTCTCTCTCTCGCTCTCTCTCTTCTCTCTCAAACTACCCCCCCCCCTTCCTGCCAGCTTTCCTGTTTTTGTCATGGATATTAACAGCAAAAGCAGCAAAACACAATAAGGCTGTTTGTCAGTTTTTGGACAGCTCAAAGTGCTGATTATAACAAGTTGAAGGAATTTCTTTTATTGCATGTATTAGCCTTGCCATATGGCTCAACACGCAACATTAACTTGACAGGGATAATGAATTGCACAGGGGTTCCAGATTTCTGAGCACTGCGACAGGAACATGGCCGAGCCTTCTTCACGTGTTCTCGGGAAAGGAGGGGTGCAAGCCAGGAAAGGTTCATTTACTTTGAGCAATACCTTCTATTTCCTTGACTTGTGTTTGTTTAGGACAGAAGCAGCCCGTGTGCAGGAGAAACACGAAGGCCCGAGGAATGCAAGAGAGAGAGAGAGTGAGAGAAAAGCGATGGAGCAGGAAAGAGAGGCAGGCGGCCGAGTGCGGTTACTAATTGGCTGTTTTTGTGGCTTGCCTTTTGAATTGATCCCTAGAGATGCTTAGATCACTACCTTCCTGAGTATCAAAACAAGAGCAGGGCTCAGCCCAGGCTGGAGGAGGCGCCCTCCTCACACACATGCTTTTAATCGTGGCCTACATCTGTACGTAATCTTATTATTTATTTATTTATTATTTGGGTAGCTCTTTTTTTTTTTGTTTGGCTGGTTCAACACTTTACCTTGGTTTAACTTTGTAAGCAGCGTGGCAACATTATTTACATACAGTATTGACTGTTAAACAAATATATAGATTGTGTTTTATAATGAGTCTAGTGGCTTTTTGTTGAAATGAAGTTGCATTCGATGATAACGCATGATTATTGGTTTCCTAAAGCATGAATCTTGGTTTCATATCTAGATATACTCTGAAGTACCAGAAAAACTGGTACTGGAGACTATGCAAAATACACAGCAACACCACCTATACACATCACTGGTTGCATCTGCCAGTGTGTATATAAAGCGATAGACATCTGTGGAAGCTTCTAGAGCTGTTTGCGCTGTGAGAATGGCAAGTTATCATATTTTGTGATTTTCAACCCGGTTTAATAGTTGGAGCTCGTGAGATGGGTCATAGCATTTCAGAGGTAGAAGCAAAGTTTGGATTTTCACGTATGAGCATTTTAAGGGACTACAAGACTTCCGTCAGAACCTCAAACTTACGACAGCAGCGTGGCTGTAAAAAGACTGGGTGAACGTGACCAGCGCCGGGTGGCAACAAATCGGTTCATGCGATAGACGTGCAACACTGCCTCAAATAGCATCAGAATTGAATGCTGGATCATCAACAAACATCAGGGTGAGGACTGTGCAGTGTTCCCTCCAAGATCCCGTGGGAAACCTACCATGTATTAACTGGTATACCAATTTTTCTAGTACTTCATTGTATACACACACACACACACACACACACACACACACACACACACACACACAGTAACATAGATCAAATGCATACGTTTTTCCTCTTAGGCTTGGCCCTCATTAGTCCGTTTCTGTCAGTAAATCTGACACTTATATTGTGTCTTTAGGACTCATTTGACTTATAAATCCTGACTGTTGTGGTTAGTTGTAACGCGTGGTGCATGTGTACATGTATCCTGTCCATGTACTCATGCCTCAACACCACACCTGGATGCCTCTTTACACGCTGAGTGATGAATTCTCTTTCAGTCCCATCCTTCATTATACTGAAACAGTCTGTGTTTTTTTCCTCTTCTTCCCAAGAGAGCACGAGCAAAAAAGATGCTGTCATCGACAAGCATCTCGACACATCGCAATAGAGGAATATTGCTTCATCCGCTGTGTCTCTTGACGCTCAGCTCAGCTGATAGCAGTGCAGTTTGAGGGCTGCTCTTGATAGTGTTGGCTTGCAGGAAAAGATAGTCAACAAAAGCTCTGCTTAGACCAGGGAAAGTGTCATGGCTGAGAAGGCTTGTATTAAATTGCTTCTGTTGTTTTTGTTGTTTTCAATTTCTTTCTCTTTTAGCTGAGGTTGTACCATTTCGACACTGTGCACTCAGCAGGTGGGTTGGATTTGTTGATTAGATATATTGTTTGAAACTCAGCCTGTTGTCTCAGAAGACCTAATCACATGCAAAAAGATGAAGTCTAAAAACACTCAATCATAAACGCAAGCTGTAAAGCCTGATGCAAGGCATCATTCATTCAGTAATTTCAAAAAGACATGTACCAATAATCATTAATACAGTATGTAAGGAATAAAAAGGGCATGCTGTTAGAGGAAACTAATCAGCAATAGGGGTGTTGTGATGCAGCTTGACGCGAAGGGGAGGGTCTTTACCACCTGCAAGTGGCACTGGGAGAAAGTGAAAGCTATCATGTGCTTCCTCCAAGACACCAGCCATCTATATCTTTGGACTACTATTAATGCTGCATCACAGGGCAACGTAACACACAGAGGAAAGTGCAGGAAAGAGGAAAGGAAATCTGCCCTCTTTCACATACTGAGCTAACAGATGTGTATAATTTGCTGTCGTTGCTTTGAGTGACAGGCGAGAGGTAGACAGAGGGAGAGAGAACACGACCAAATTTAGCTTCAGGATAGCTGGGACATTGTCAGGGCTCGTGCCATGCCATTCCAAGTTTATCCAATTTACATATTAGCATTATGTGAGCTGTGATTAGCGTTCCTTATTCTCACACACGACTGGGTTTTTGATGAAATATTCACAATGTTCTAGTGTAGAAGGATTCTGCCACAAGGCTGCATGAGTAGCTCAGGAGGTTGAGCAGGGGGACAGCAGGATGGAGAGTGGCATGCAGCGCAAGTGCAGTATTGATCAGGCAGCCTGTCAGCACGATGGAGGATGTGATCAGGATGATAAAAGCCCTCACGATTGGAGGCTCACGAGGACGCAGCTAATCGCTGACCTCTACACCCACATCCTGAAGTTCATCCGAGACCATGCACTTCCAATTAACTCTGCTTTTTTTTTTTCTGTCTGGCTAACATCGAGCTAGTGTAGCCATCCTGCTCTCTCTCTCTCTCTCTCTCTCTCTGTCTGTCTCTGTCTCTCGCTCTCTCTCTCGCTCCGTCTTTAGAGAATGTGTGTATATGCTCTGCTTACTCTGTCTCCCCACTTGTTCAGTGCCTCATACTCGCTCAGTGTGCGTGTATGTGTGTGTGTGTGTGTGTGTGTGTGTGTGGGTTTGTGGCGGGGGGTGGAGAGGGGGTTGGGGGCGCACAGCTGCGCTAGCTGGCACTGCTTCCTCAAACATCAGCGGTGCAGCCAGCAGCCTGCCTGGCACAAACACTTGCCAGTAACACTTAAACAAATTGCTATAGCAGTGACTTACATTGTTGATTTTCAGCATTCCAGGAGACTTTTTTGTCTTTTTTTTTTCTTCATGGCTTCTCTCCTTTTGTCCTTGGCCACTTTCAGCTTTGAGAACATTCAGTGTTCAGAACACACCCCCAATAATTTTCCATCTTCTCTTTCTCTCTCTCTCTGTCTGTCTCTCTCTCTGTCTCTCTCTCTCTCCCCCTCTCCCCCCTCTTTTTCTGGATTGTTCAGCTCTCTGTGGATTTTTTTTTCTTCCTCCACAAATTTTTTGGAGCCACTTTTTCCTTATCACAACTCCCACAGTTTTAATGCACCAGCTATTTGGCTTCCCAAAGACTGTCATGACTGTAGTTATCAAATATCCAGATATCTAAACTCATTGTCCTAATTGTTTCCTTTTCCTGGTATATCATGCCATAAGGCGTATGTAATGTGGAACAAAATCTAAAGTCATACCTTGTGTACTGTGTCATGTATCAGATAGAGCCCTAGAGAAAGACGTATTGCGTCTCATGTCGAGTGAGTGGTTTTGGCTTTTTTTTAAATTGCAGTACTAGTAGGTAATTGTCAGCATACTCCCTTACTCCTGAAATTGTTGATATTCTGAAAGTGGAGCGTTAGATTAACAGGACTATGAGTTTAGCAACATGCAAAGTACAAGGCTACTGTTTTGTTAGTCTATTTTGCATTCTTAATCTGTTTATTCTGCCTTTGTGATATATTACAGGCACATTACACTGCTTTGTATATGCTGTTTGCCATTTATATGGGCTATAGATGATTTGTTACTATTTTTCTAATAACGTTATAGGGATCAGGTCTGTATGAATCATCATATATGTGGCAAAATAGCTGAAGTTTAATTATTCTGTTTTTGTTGAAATATTTTAACAACTATTTAAAAATTATAGCAAAAACTGATGGATTTATATGCCTGTGTTTTTTTTAATATATGCAGTTTCATTGTCTGATTTACAGAATAGATTAACATACAGTGTGATATCTAGCCATATGCTGAAGCTTCAATGTTGTGACGCATTTAATAGCGTGGAATAAGGGCAGCCATATATAAACTTAAATTTACACCATGTCTGTGTGTCTGTCAGTCTGTCAGTCCACAGGCGTGAGAGTAGCAGCCCTTGGGAGGTGCCTTTGCAGTTAGCTCTGGGTGACCATGCATGCTGGTGCGATAAACAGTTAACGCATGTTTATCGTTCAGTTCCTGTGGGAACCGATCGAGTTAAAGTCCCTTGGCAGTTTCCAACGCATGGCTGCCTTATGCTGCGTGGCGGGCAGCGGTGTGCATGTGGGTGTGCTGTGTGTAAGGACACACTAAGCGGATGTTTTTTTATGACTGGCTGCCCCACTCACGATTTGAAACAACAACATGGCCTTATAAATTATTCAACTTATACAGGGTGTGTGTGACAAAACACATGCCGCAGCTGAATATTTCAGCACTGGACCCAAGTCATCTGCAGAATGTCTGTGTATTTGTGTACATGTCACTGACACAAGCTCAGAAACCCAAGGGTAGCAGCTCAGGAAGTCAGGGAAAGAGAGGCTTTGCAACCTTTTCAGTCTGGGTAAACAGATGTTTCGTTCTCGTGCAGTGGCTTGTGTGTTACGCTCCTGTAGCTTAGCCACAACTAAGCTCGATCTTCCCATGCAGGAGAGAGCGCTAACCCAGAAATATCGCGTTACATCCAATGAGAACAGTTTGACACCACAGGGGAAGCAGTTTTCAGTTAAACCGCGGTACCTGATTGCTTGTGTGCCCCTGGAGACGCCGCCACCTTACAACCAAGTAGCAAGAAGCATGAACTGACAGACACATGGTGGAGTACACCTGAGCCCAGCACAGCCACACCGGCTTGCCTCAGCCTCCACCTCAAAATTATGTGTGCGTGTGTGTGTGTGTGTGCATCAGGAAAGAAAATGGAGCCAAACATACGGTGTCTTGCGGTGTGTTCTTTTTAAAACTTACCTTTTAAAAATTATTTACCTTTTCTCTGGAGTAAACAGAATTTACATTCACCACTTTTTTTTGTTTGCTTTGCGTAACGTTTGAAAGTCTGACAAGTATAATATATGACATTGGTAAAGTTGTTTATCATTTTATTTGCCGGACAAATCTCTTGTTTATGGTATTCTATACTCTGAGTAAAACTGCTGAATTTAGATTTGGTGAAGTGCATGATTCATGTGTTCTGTGTGCTAGGCTTTTTTAAAAAATGAGTTCTTCAGCTGCTAGGTAGCATCCCTGTTTTTGAGTGAGTGAGTGAGTGCATGAGTGACACTGTGGG
Source organism: Scorpiodoras heckelii (assembly GCA_028566435.1). Lineage (NCBI taxonomy): Eukaryota > Metazoa > Chordata > Actinopteri > Siluriformes > Doradidae > Scorpiodoras > Scorpiodoras heckelii. The sequence continues at coordinate 11,174,172 of JAOVVH010000043.1, forward strand.
AAGTGTTCGATCTGGTGCAAACCTCTATGCATTCTGGGTGTGAATCTATTAAGGTATAAACTCTTATAAATGTTGTCTATTGTGTACAAGTCCCTATGGGCAAGCCTGTTCGTTCTGTGGCCATGCACCCCTGAGCCGTAATTTCCACAAGACCAGAAGAGACTTTCTTACAAACCATACTAATAGGACCACCTGGACACCTGCTCACTCATTCAGTTGCCCAATCAGCCAGTCATGTGGCAGTAGCACAGTGCATAAAATCATGAAGATATAGGTCAAGAGCTTCAGCGGTTGTTGGAGCCAAATCAGCTGGTTTCTAGAGTTTACACAGTACAAAAAAAACATCCAGTGAGTGATGGTCTGTGGGTGGAAATATCTTGCTGGTACAAGAGACTCAAGAATGGCCAGACTGGCTGACAGGAACCACTGTTTACAAATGCGGTGATCTTAAAAGCATTTCAGGATGCACTGCAAATCAAACCTTGAGATGGATGACCAACAGCAGAAGATGAGATCAGGCCAGAGGTCCTAACAGCAAGGTTGAGCAGAATCCCAAATAACTTCGTGCTCTCTACATACCTACAGTCAGCAGGGTATAACATAATGACTACTAGACCCTATTTAGTGTCCTGTATGGCCAGTAGGAGGCTGTTAGGTTTGGCCAAGTGTGTTTGGAAGCTATACAGCTTGCTGGTGCTGTGTTAATGGATTTTTATGGTATTCAGAGCTTGTATACTCCATTTCCCCTAATGCAATGTAGCCACACTCATCCAAAATGAACTATATGTCCCTGTATTTTCTTCATCATACTGAGTTGACTGATTAAAAGTAGAGGAGCCGCGAGATCAATTTGTTTAATCGCGGTTTTAACGCACATATTGATTTGTGTTGTATATGCAGGTCGGCATCGTAGCGCCATTGAATGAATGAATGAATGAAAGTTAAATTTATATAGCGCCTTTCACAAACCCAAGGACGCTTTACAGTCAACAGTGTTGTTTATCACTGGTCTATTTTAAGAGATATGACTGTTGAATGTTGCTTCATTATTCACTTGACTTTATTTGATAAAAGTGAAATATTAAAGATGATTGATGACTTTTCATTTTTTTTTATTTAAAGGGAACGGCACATTGTGTAGGGAGCGAGGGAACATGGGTATATCACTTCGCCGGAAGTTCTGTTTTTCTGCTGCTACGTGATTGGCTGATTTGATTTTGCCTCAGAGTCCCGCCTCCGCAAAGGAAGAAAAGGCGTTTGCATGTCTTATGTGGATCCGTCGCCTTTGTCGTCTGTCGCTCATTAAACTGAAGTAATATTAAAAAAATAGCAACCCAAAAAGAGCTACAACTTCTTCGTTTTCCATTGTTCTTTTCAATCTTTAGCAATGTTTATGATAGATAATGAGCTAGATCGGAGCACTGGACGAGAAGTTAAACAACAACCAAAACGTACACAAAAAATTAAAATACATCACCCACAGTTCATAGACGTTTCATCACATTTATTTCAAAAGTGCCTACAGTGTACAAAAGTAGGCTGAACTGCTGTTGATGATGTTGCAGGACACATGCAGGAAGTCCTGACATAAGTCTCTGCTTGTGTCAGTATTTGAACATGGAGGCAATTGTTGAAGGGGAGGCTTTTCAAGAAGTGAGCCTCCTTCCATTGATAATGCCTCTTGTGTATTTACACACACCCATACACCCACACGCATACACATGCACAGTACTGCCCAAAAGTCTTAGACACCCTATTTTCTTACTACAAATTTTGTTGTAGATGTTGTTGTTTTTTTTTACTTCTGCATTAATCAGTCCCAAAAGATTTTATATTTCCAAACAATACTTTTCAACCAAATAAATGTAATCTTACAGAAAAATGGTTTGTGTGTCAGTAATGAAAGTAATACATTACATAACAAACGACTTTTTAGACAAAAAACATAATGAAGGCTGCTGGGTTTTGCATGCAAAAAAAAGAAGTAAGTGTGTCAGTCAAAGTCTCCAGAAGAGCTGTGGCAGATTCTCCAAGACACTCAGTCACATTTACCAACTAATTACTGTACAGTGCGATGCAGAAGTCTTAGGCACATGCAAAGATTGCTGTAAAGCAAAGATGCCTTCGAAATAATGATGTTTCTACATAAAAGAAAACACTATAAAGTGCAGTAAACAGTAATAAACTAAAGAAAGTTAATATTTGGTCTGTCTCTTTTTAGTGTTCAAAGTTATGATTTATGTAGTTTTATAAAGAAATGAGCTGGTAAGTTTTACTGAGCATCTTGGAGAAACTGCCACAGCTCTTTTGGAGACTTTGACTGTCACACTGTCACACTTTTTTTGGCATACAAAATAATAATGCAATAATGCAGAAGTCATAAAGAAAATATGAAAAAAAAA
>JAOVVH010000043.1:11187424-11199746 GCA_028566435.1 Scorpiodoras heckelii
AAAAGGTTTGCTCTAATAACAGCGCTAACTCTTTTTCAGTGGAAAATGTACAATAGTTGGTGAGAGAGTATATAGTATGTCATGGGTAGTCAGTCAGCAGCCGCTGCTGTCAGGCAGCTGTTTGGGCACCTGTGCTGAAGCACCCAGCCAGCCTGACAGTCTGTCTGATATAGACTGAAAGGGGAGCGTTCAGCATCTCTGATGCTGTGGGCAAGAGAAGGCTTCTTGAAGGATATTCATGCATGACTGTGAGGCTGGAGCTGTGTAAACGTCCATGCTTTTTTTAAGTGTCCTTGTCACCAGCTTGTCGGCTTGATGTAGCGATGAGCCAAAGGAGAGGATTTAGGGTATGAGTGAGAGCAGGGGACTAGGGAAGGGGCGGTTGACTTACATGATCAACTCCCTTCTGGGTCTTTCGCATGTGAGAACCCTGGCTGTGAATCAAAATAAAGATTGGCGTTTGCTCTTGACGTATCGCTCAGACCCTTGTTTGGGTGCAAGTTGCTCTAAGCAGGAAAGCAGTTTCAGGAACAGAGCAGGGTTAGGCTGCAGGGAAACCAACTAAGACCCAGCTCTCCTCCTTAGCATTGTGTCTACACTGAGAGGAGTGTGTGTGTGAAAGCGTGTGTACTTCCTGTAGAGAATCAATGGCTGCTCCTCCTTTCAGAAATCCTAAGCTGGGTTTTTGACTAGACAGCCATCTACAGGCAGAAGCAGAATGTGCAGGCTACAGGCGTGTTTGTGTGTGTGTGTGTGTGTGTGTCTGTGCGTCTCTTTGAAGCTGGGGCCCTAATGCAGGGTCAGGACCTGACTGAGCAGGCCCAGCAGAGATGGACAAGCCTCCGGATAAAACGGCCCTCTAAAGCCGTGTAAGAATAACTCCAGAGATTGAGGTTTGATGTTGTTCTTTCATGTGGCCACTTCTCTTTGTTCTTTAAAGAATCTCTGTTCTTCTTTTTGTTTCGTACTTCATCAGTGCTGTCGGCTTTTTGGGCCAACATTTCTGTTATAAAAAATGAAGTGTATTTCCCAACCAAAGCTTCTGATGGAGTCGTTACATGCCAGGCATTGCATGCGTCCTGGAGAGTGCACCACGCTTATATTCCTTTTGGAAGACTTCCGTTTATCTCTCATTTTCCAGCGCTAGTGAGTCATGATGTCTCTGCTTGCAGGTCATCAGGTCATAATTCCTCCACCAGAGGGCAGTGGTTCCAGTATGTTTTTGGATGCATGTCTTTTGGAGGGACACTCATGTATACACGCAGTCTGGAGGGAGATGAGCTCATCAGATAAGTGATTAGATAGATGCTTGTGGTTTGACTAGCTCTGATCCTGAGCAGAGATGTGCCCACCTCTGGGAGCACCACTGTTTATCTGGATTTGGGCTGCTGAAATTTGCCACTGACAAGAGATAATGGAGGTGACAAACACCCCAGGCCCGTGTCGCTTTCATCTGCGAGAGAGAGAGAGAGAGAGGGAGCGGAGGAGAAAAAGATCAGTTGGAAGAACAGAGAGCACGAGATTAGACTCATTACTCACATTCTGCTCTGTTGTGAATTATTTACGCAGGTAGGGTACATGTGTACATGTTCACATACCTGAGCCGGTGCACACGTCCCCAATTCTGCCACCAAACACCTGTACTGTCAACAGTCAGGTCTGATTAGTTTGAGCCGTGATGGATATAAAGTAGTTTCTGAGCTTTGTATTTGCACATGAAGTTTTAGGCCAGAAGGTAGGTTAGGTATATTGGATGAAGCCTATTTGAATTGGTTTTCATCCTGCTTGCCTTTGTGCCCTGGCAGAGTAACAGACAGGTCAGACATATAACCTGCCAAGCAGTTTGTCTGAGGTATGTCATAGTGTATCCTAGTTTTGGTTTGCTTTTCTGCCATGGAACAACATCCTTACATAAGAACCATGTTTGGATATCTACTTGTACCAGTCCTCTTGTGTTTAACAGCAGCAGATCATTTATCACAAGCAACCTCAGAGGATATGGGAAGAACTTCTCTCAGTGTAGTCTAGTGAACAACATTCTTCAGTTCACTAATATAGCAGGCCATTCACCAGTAAAACCAAAAGAAAAGGTGTGTAGTTACAGGGTTACAAGAATGAGGAATGTAAGTGTTGAACCTGGTCAAAAATCCTAGAGTTTAAAGGGTTAAAGAAAATCAATCTTTTTGTATTATTGGACCTGCACGTGTGTGTGGTGATTAAAGAAACATCTGGTTCTCGGGATGTCCTTTTGGCAGCTGGACCACTATACGATGTGTGATTGTACCTAATAGAACAGTGAGACTGACTGGAGTGTCCATATTAGCCGTCATTCTGAAGCCTACACACCAGCGACACTGTGTGCTGGCGCTCCGTCACCTAACCAGCAAACCGTTTTAACACCTGTTATTCATTTCCACCTGGTTAAGAGCTGCAGCATTATGTGATCTGATATCAAATCTTCCTAATACACCTCAGATGCTAAAAATGGATTCTTAGCATTGCTGTATTTAGTTGGTGATTGAAATTACCAAAAAAAAAATGTTAATTTCCACTAATTCACCATTTTAGTTTTTCTTTCCGTATTGCTTTTTAATATCAGTCATTTGCCTCAACTGATGTAATGGAGATGCTACCATCTGAAGGCCCCTGATCATCTTGGTCCTGGAACTGAACTGATATCGCCTGCTGAGAACTGGCCTTTTTATCGAGGAAGTTCATGGAACAATTCCAGATTTGGCACATAATCTCCGGAAACAGCACCGGGTCCTCGCTGGTGGAAATGGGCCATTAGTATTAGAGGGACAGGACTGTTTGGGAACAGGCTGCATGGTTGAAATTATGTTTATGCGTAACTGCATGTAAATGTGTACCCAGTAGGGATCAGGTCAGAGCTGAAACAGGCCTCGACAGGTCTCTGTCAACCTGTAACGCTAGTGATTTCACATTAGACATTTTGGGAATCAGATTTGTCCGAAGAGTGATGTGCAGTCATCATGTAAACACAGGTGATTGTGTACAAGTGCTTCGATCTTCTTGTGGCTGTGATGCGGTGTTCAGTCTGATGATGCAGTCATTTCTGTACACAGTGTACACAACTGACACTCTGAAAGACTGGGTCTAAACTGTCTCATGCTTGGTGGATCCCATCTTCCCTAGCCTACAGCTATTGCTGTGTATCGGGGACACCAAGTGCTCACTTATGCACCAAATTCAGCAAGCCTGCCGTGGTTGTTGGAACAAAATATTCCGACTTCTTTTTTAGCCCTGTGAGAATGAAGCACCTCTGTACTGTGAACACTGTGGATATGTTGATGAGTTTGTCTGCTCCTAGTTAGTTAATCTGTTTTTTTTTGTTGTGTCCTTTCTCCCCCCTCCGTTGTATCTTCTTTAGTGAATCCATATCTCTTGCAATTTTTCCAGTGTGTCAGTCACACTGAGTGGTAGCTAGTATCGTCTAAATTTAATACAGCCACTGTTTTGACACTAGTTGCTGGAACCATATCTTCCTTATGCACTAACCTATTTTTCAACCCTGTGAGAATACAGCCGCTCTATATTGTGAAGAATATGGACATATGTCCATGATTTTCTCTGCTTGGGGTGTCTGGGATATTTTTCCTCTTTCATTGTCTCTTCTCGGTGGTGCATTCCTTATCTGGACTTGGTTTTCGGTGCCTTCAAACACACTTCTATCGTGGCAGCCTCCCTCAAAGCATCAGCTTGAAAAGACTCCAGATTTTAAAACGGTACCAGCCTGTCGATTCCACAGCCTTGGAACGGTTTAAAAGAGTCTCGCTTGGAGAAGAAAGAGGGATAAATAATAATGGAATTAGGGGGGAAAACATAAAGTATCGTTTGCAGAGGCGGGGGGGTGGGGTGGGATGGCGGGAATGGCGGGATGTCTTTCATCTTTCCATAACAGTAATGTTGTGAATGGGTCTAGGGGGCAGTGTTTGGGCCAGCACGCCTGCAGAGAGACACATGAAAGAGCAGGTCTGGCTAGAGTGGGCTTTAAAGAGACTCTGTGTAGCACACAGCACTCCCTCCCTCCTCGCCACAGCAGGAGATGTCTTTCTCACTCTCTCAGTCTCTCTCAGTCTCTCTCTCTCTCTGGCTCGCCCTTGCTCCCTTTTCCGTTTCTGTCCTTCCTTTTCTGTCTTCCTCTCTTCCTACCTCAAATTGTCCACAGGTCTTGACACCCCCCCTACTCCCTCAGTGTGTGTGTTTGTGTGTGTGAGAGAGAGAGAGAGAGAGAGAGAGAGAGAGACTGTTTGGGTTGTAACCCCCATGGCTGTGTACGAGAGGCCCTCAAGGGGAACTGAGGACTGGTTAAAGAAAGGGAGTTGTGTGTGTGTGAGGAAATTGAGCAGCGCAGAGAGCTTGCTGTCAGGCCAGAGTCCTTTGCAGCTGTTGGATGTGTCCAACAACTCGCTGTGTTTTCCGTGGCCACATGGCGGGAAGCCTACCGAAACAACACTACTGACTACAAAGTTCACTTCAGAGCAAACTCAATGTGAAGCCATGTTCCAGTACCTGGCCTGTAAACACAGACACACCAGGTAGTTTGACAGTTTTACTTTTTTTTTTCTTTCATTGAGTGAGTGAAATGTCTTTGGTGAAGAATTCTCATGTCTGAACTCAGCCTTTCCTTTAAAGAAAAAAAATCCTGATGCAAGAAAAATATGAATCTGTCTCAGGATTAAAACCTTCTTTTAAGTTATTTCATACAGTGACCCAACATTAGTTCAGACAATTTGCCTCTGCTTCCTTAAAAATAAAATATTTTCCTCATCTTTTACTCAGCTACATTCACACATTTGTTTTCAATCCCTCCCCCATTTCATTATCTTTTTTTTTTTCCCCACTGAACCACGCTCCCTCCCTCTCTATTCTCCCTCCCTCTTTCTCCACTCCTTTTGGCTCAGCACTTACCAAGCTTAGGGGACAGAGAGGCCCCTCCCCTAACCGCCGGCTAAAATGGTTCAGCCCCACTTTGCATAAGGTCTCTGTGAGTAGATCCATGTGTAGAGGCCAAGGCTGAAGGAATAAGTGTGTCTCGAGCCGGCTGGATGTATGCCTAGGGAGCGTTAGAGGTTTTGTGGTCGTGTGCTGCTCTGAGACGGTGCACTTGCTGAGCATTGCTCAGTCCGAAGCTGAAGCGTTATCATGTATTGCGCCTACCCCGTGCCTGGAATGGGCAGCAACTCTCTGATGTATTACTACAACGGGAAATCGGTAAGTGCTTTTTCAGTGTAGGGAGAGCCGGAAAGTATGTGTGTTTGTGTGAGGATTATATTTTATACTAAGCTTGTCAGTCATACGAGTTTTGTTGTCTTATGTAGAAAAGTATGTGCTGTGTGGTCTGGGATTTAAGAAGAGTTTTGTGTCTGTGCGTGCATGTGTGTGTATGTGTGTGTTGCTGTGTGCTGCCTTATGACATATTTCCATTACATCAGAAAGAACCAAGACGACATCATTTCTCATTAATGATTGTAATTCTGGAGCTTTTTTCCAAGTCGTGATTGGAGAGGCAAAAATATGGACTGGACTTCAATGCATTTTCATGAGACACATAAAATGCATCACAGTATTTAGATTTTCTATAGTAATAGAGTATGAGAGAAACAGTTGTGCCTCATTACAAAGTGTTAAATAAAAAAAAACATCAATGTCTAAAATATATTTTATTAAACATAGCAAAAAATTTGGATCAGCCACTTATTATAAAAGTACAGACAAAATTCTTATTCTTATTATCTTATCACTTCTTACTCTTCATGGTTTTTTCCTTTGTGAAATGGCCTCGGGTGTGTGAAAGGCACTATATAAATTGAACTTTATTATTATTATTATTATTATCAATATTATAATCTTATTGCTTGCCCTTACTCTGTAATATCTGTAATAATTTTTCAAGTGTGTAATACATACCACTCTTGTGACAGTACATACTCTTGAAGATATTCTTTAACACAGTCACAGATCACTGCCGCTTCTCTCTTCTTTGCATCCTTGCATCTGCTGACCCCTGTCAGTACAGCAGTGTGTAGATGCAGTGTCGAGTTCAGCGTGTGAGTTTTAAACGGCTGCTCGATCACCACTGATACTTGCTCGCAATAATAACAAGTGGGAGTATGGGAATGATTAAGGGAAAGAGGCTGTCTGTTGAGGTTAGACTTTCCTGTTTGCCAGTTGAGCTGGGAGCAGCAGCGTTGCTGTTATTCCATCTGTTTTTAATCAGTCAGGCATTCTTCACTCTACAGGGAGCTTAATGGGACTCCTCCACCTCCCCGCTAGTCCGAGACTTTGATTTCTGCGTTCCTAAGAAAACTTTATTTTGTGTGTCTGTGAGTGCGCATTCTGACTGGCGCACACATGGATGGCTGTCTTCAGGAGGCAAGGTGTTGAGTCTCACTGAAAGCGGAGTGGAGAGAGTGACGGAGAGGTGTGGGTGTGAGTTTAAGAGGAAGCAAGCAGCGTATGACAGAGAGGAAGAAAGAGAAATTCACGCAACTTTGGTCAAGAGGAAAAGTTCCCAGCATACGTTGTCTCTCTCTCTCTTTAACTCTCTCTCTGTCTCTCTCTCTCTCTCTCTCTCTCTGTCTCTCTCACTCACACACACACACACACACACACACATCTCAAGAGAATTCTCCATCTGTTAGCTAAATTTAAGCATGAACACTTCCCTTTTTGTTCTTAGCTTATTAATTTTGAGTAGTTCATGTATATATGGAGCACAGTGTGTTGTAACTTAAAAACAATTTTCTTCTGTATATAAATGTAATTATGTTTCCAGCACTGAGGGATTCACCTCCTTGAGCTCTTTGACAGAGTCCAGAGTCCTCATAGCCCATTACACATACCCCATTAGGCTCTTTGTTCCTGCAGCACAAAGCCCACTTTGATCTTTTTATATTAAGTATTTCCAGGCTTATATTGCAACACAGAAAATGAGGAGCATGTGGGCTGCCTGGGTCAGAGTTGAACCTTGTAATTCAAAACAATTGGTAATTTCTCAATAAAATGTTCCTTTCATCTTTTTAATAAGTTTGTACACCAAACATAAGATAAACAAAGATGAAAAAAAAAATGAGGTTCATTATATGTCAAGCCTCACACAGCACATCGCTTTGATTTGGCTGCTTTGTGATGTTCTAGAGAGGCCAAGTCACACTGCCGTGTTTGTAGTTTTCTTTCTGTATTTCTTAATGCCAAAAAACTACACCATAAGTTGACCTTTGAATCTGTATCTTATTGCCCAAAAAATTTGTGTTCAGTATACGAAACACTGGGAAGTTAATAATAGATCCCTATGATAATAAATCGCTGGATTCTGTTTTCTTTCTTTTAGTACCTGTTGAACGTGGAACCCCTCAAGCTTTAAACTTTTAGACGGTTCTTAAAAGAACTTGGCTTTAAATGTCATGCGTGTTGTGTCAGGACTGTGTGAGGCTGTACAATAGGGGCTTATTGTGTGTGAGCAGCGTGCATTTTTGCTTTGCTAAGTGTGTGAGATGGGAGTTGAAAAGGAAAACCCTCGGGCCTTAGCTTGATTCCAAACAAGTGACGTGCAGAGACAGGATGTTCTGTTGTCACTTGCAGCCCTGCGGCTCAGCACTGTTTTCTGTGGTTTTCTCTTCAGCATTGCCCTGGTTTTTGCCTTCCGTTATCGTTTATTTTAAGAGGATGATCCCCCCCCCCATCCCTTACGTCTTTTAACCTCCGCCGTTCGGTTTATCCGTACGTTGACAGCTTAATGGTTTTTCCATGTGTTGTTGTGATGAGTGTCGGGTGGAGATCAAAGGGAAGGTGTGACGGGGAAGAGGAGCAGGGAAGGTGCGCTACACAGAGGAACCCTGCCCTCTTTACGTCGACTGACACACTTTCAGACTACATAGGGGAAAAAACAAACCCACACATTTTAGCTTCCGTCAGAACTTGATGTTATTTTCAGGCTGCACGTAATACTTTTTTTTTTCCTTAAGGTAATAAATTTTCTAAGGCTTAGTGGTTTAGTCTTTAGGATCCAAGTGATAAAAAGATTTTTTTTTTTAAAATGCCTCAGATGTTGCGAGTGTCTATATCAGAGTGTACGGGATGATTGACAGCACTTTAATTAATGTCCTGGTTAAAGAGAACACACACCCTGTCTTTCCATATCCTGGTGGTGCCAATGTGGGGCGCCCGGTGTTTTGGGGTGGTTTATTAAGGAGTCGGCCGGTTAGTTCCAGCTAAAGAGGGCAATTAGCATTATCCTCAGCCATATGCTGTCCATTGAGCCCTGAGGGTGAGTCAAAACCCAAATCTGCCTCTCCGCCTTGACCTGACTTCCCCGGGGAACTTCCACTGGCCGGGCCACATGTGTAAGCACACGTAGTCAATCACATGGCATGACACTGCCGCCTCAGCAAGGTGCTTAGCCACATCCTGCTGGATAAGCTGTCTGAAGACTAGGGCTTTAGATGCTGATGATGCAGCTACACGACTCGTAGAGGTGCAAGACAGACACATAGTGAGCCTGGATGAATCGGGCAAATGTTTCTTCATCCCGACTTGAAACATGAGCCTGTCAAAAGAAGGAAATTTATAATAGGATTTATAATAATCTGGATGAATCAAGTCAGATTCATGTCTCCTGCTGCTGCTAATGTGGATTACTTGAGACTTCTTGCGTTCGCACTGATGAGTTGAAAGGCAGGTCTTTTCCCTCGCAACGAATGTGAAACACATTGAGCTGAATCTTGAGTCCTTCTTGGCCAGCGAAGTCACCTTGCCCATCTGGTTCACGTTAAACTGATTGGTTTTCACTAACATGGCGATGCAATCAGTCCCTTATGTGGCAGGTGAACAGAGGACACTGTTGTTGTGGCTGCACCAAGTTATGCCTGTCTCACCTAATGATGGATAATGAGAGAAATTCTCTTTCGGCAGCATTACTTAGCCTTTCCTCCCCTTTTCACTCTTCTTTCCTGTTTCAATCCATTCTGTTCTGCTCTCCCCCTCTTTCTCTCTCTCTCTCTGTGGTGTGTGGAGCTGGTTTGGCCCCATCTGGAGCAGATGAAGTCAGAGAGCTACATTATGGGTTCTGAGGCTTTGATCCTCCTCTTCTGGGACGGGCACTGCTGCAGCTGCAACCACTGCACTGCTGGCCCAACCCAACCGAGCCCAGAGGGCCTAAAATACACACGCTCACACACACACACACACACACACACTCATTTGCATGTATAAAGTATGTGCATGTACAAACACATGAGCATATACGAATAAATGGCCACACATGCACAAACAGTCTGTATTGTACGTAGCAAGCATGCTTATCCATTCCATTGTGTTCCAATTAAGCTGTAGCACGCAAACACCCACACAACCACGCACACACAAACCTCAAAGATAATCCTTTCCGTTTTCGACACAACGTCCAAATTAGCCATCTGTTACATGATACAGTTTGTATGTTGACCGTACGTGATGTAGTTAGTTAATTTTGTTATTGTCTTCTAGGAAAGTCTTAATGTAAATGAGCATTCAGACTTTGTCATCAACAACCTTGCTGTTCATTTCTTTAGTGACTAAAGATCCTGTTTGTAATTATTTTTTAACAGTATCTCCACTTTTTTTGCAGGTGTATGCACCTTCCTCGAACTCGGATGACTTCAACAGAGAGTCTCCTTCGTATCCTTCCTCCAAACCTCCCAGCAGTATGTTTGCAAGCACATTTTTTGGTAAGTGTTTGCTGTTATTATTCTATGTCAGAAACTTTGATCACTAGAAGGCATGTATACAGTCAGTCACATACTATTAGTGTTTGAAGTAATAGTACTTGTAGTAGCATTAATATTAGTATTGTTGTTCATGGTCTTGGACTGGATTTCTGTGTAAATACTGAAGTTTGGCTCTATTATAAACCACAACGGGGCACCTGCTCTGATTTCATATATCAACTCGGTGCTTTGTCATTTTTAAATCCTTTATGAGCGCTTTTTATGGCAGAAATTTGTCATTACGGTTTACCTCACCGTCTTGGCTTGAGCTAGCCGGGTTAAGGCTTCAATAAAAACTGAAAGGCTGTAACTCCTCTGTGATTGTATTCAAATTCATCGTTTCCTCATTAATCAGACGCAGCCCACAACTCCTCTGACCCGTGGAACTCGTCCAACGGTATAAGCCAGCCAGCTTATGGGGGAATGCTGGGAGGATCTTCATCTCACATGCCACAGTCTGGAAACTACAGCAGCCTGCACTCTCATGAGCGCCTGGTGAGAATATCACACTTCTCCATGCTGCTGCTTACACTTTATGAGCTCTGTAAAGTGCACCTTCGAATTAAAGCTGCGAGGGTGCTCACACATGTCTACACACATCACCTTGCAGTTCTCACTACGGCATTGTCTGATGATTGTGTTTGTGTGTGTGTGTTTTATAGAACTACCCCCCCCACCCAGTGTCCCCCACGGACATCAATGCCAGCCTGCCGCCTATGTCCAGCTTCCACCGCAGCCCTGCTAGCAGCTCGCCCTTCGTCACCGCATCCCACACCCCACCCGTCAACACCACAGAGGGAGTTATGGGTAAAATACGCTATGCCCTCCCACCTCTACCTCTCGCCACAAAACTAAATAAAAATCCAAATATGATGGAGCGTACACACTTCCAAAATCCACCAGATACTTGGAAGATTATTTTGGTCATGATGACTTTATCCAGGCTTTCTTTACCACAAGATATTTTGAGCTCCTGGATCATCCCAGTTGGTAAAAATCAGAATGTGTGTAATTCATACCAGAGATTGGATGATACTGTGTGCCTTACCCTTTCATTATGGTCCATCAGTTGGTCATTCTGCATTGTGTCATTGCAGCTGCAGCCAACAGAGGTAACACAACTGGAAGCTCTCAGACTGGAGATGCATTGGGGAAAGCACTCGCTTCGGTAAGCCCTCAATTCGCTGTCTAAAAGCTCTTAAAATATATAGCAGGCAAACACCATGATGTATAATATGAACGGATTTAAGTGTAAACTTGCTTTGCGTTCTTTGCTTTTGTAATCATCATTTTAAAGTATGGTGTGTGTGTGTGTGTGTGCAGCCACAGATTACTGAGACTAGTGTGCTCAGTGAGAGACAGTGCTGAATAAGGTCAGAGGATGTGTTTGTGGCCGGTTGTTAGTCATAAGCCAGGATAATTGTGCTCTTAATCTCGCAGTGTACAAGAGAAGAAGACCATCCTACATGAAAACCATCCTAAAGGCGATGGATTAAACTTTGCTTTGGATAATGAACTCCACATGCGTGTTTGTGCTAGGTTCTGAAACTCAAGCACACAACAACCTTGTATTCGCTCAGCAGAAAATCGCATATATTTTTATCCTAGGGAACTGACACACTTTAAACAGTTTACAACAGTCTTACAGTATTTTTTTTTTTCTTAGACTAGAAGCACATCTGGGCTCATTTCTCACTCTTGTGATTCTCTGCCACTGACAGTTAATACACACACAGACTGTTGCAGTGTCAACGTATTCGTCCAGCTCTTATTTTACAGTGCTCATAAATGGCTGCACAAACTGCCAAGCCCACAAGTGCACACACTGGCGTACACACAGCTAGAAAATTGTGGGGCTGAACGATAATCACAAATTAAGTCTTTTTGTATTCGGCGACTCAATACCATTAGCATGACAAAGCAGCAGCGAAACGGACACGGTGGGGCCCGGGTGAAGCCCGCCGCGCTGCCCATTGTGCCCCTTTTGTTGGCGCTTCTTTTAGACGGGACGTGCTTATTGGCCCCCCGCTGGCGGGGAGCAGCGTGACTGATGAGGGGGTGGGGCTGAGTTTGTTGTTGGTAAAATGAGCGGTGTTAGAGCGTGAATACGGCAGAAGTTGCCTGGGCTGATCAGGGTCAGGAGTCACAGCTACAGAGCAGGAGCAGACAGAGAGGCTCAGAGCCTTTGTTTGTTTTACTGCTTTAGTTCAGGGACCACTACTGTTGTCACTGATACTGGGCTGACCTCCTTAAGCCAATTTTAGCTTCATGTGAGTTCCTGCTTCCTTACTTGTGAGTTGTATGATTAAGCCTCAACTTAACTTCTCAGCTGCATTCGAATTCACACGGGTACGTTTCAGTTGAGGATTATCATCCATTTGGATGAACAGAGAATTTGTCTCTTTGAAACAATGTGGGGGGTAAATTACTCCCTACACCCTTTCCCCCCTCCCTCTCTCATCCTGTCCTCCCATCATTTCTCTCTCTCTCTCTCTCTCTCTCTCTCTCTCTCTCTCTCTCTCTCTCTCTCTCTCTCTCTATCTCTCTCTCTGTCT
>JAOVVH010000043.1:11199846-11219846 GCA_028566435.1 Scorpiodoras heckelii
CCTGTCCGCCCCTCTTTTCTCTCTCTCTCTCTCTCTCTCTCTCTCTCTCTCTCTATCTCTCTCTCTGTCTCTCCTTTCACTGCTCAGTTTTCTCCCAGAGAGAGATTCACTTACTAAGCCTCAGGCAGGATTTGCAGAATTGATTGAAACACAAAAGTGGCATTTAGGATTTAATAAGAAGGTTAATAATGATAATGATAGTACCAGCATTTTTGAAATTCAGATTAGCTCTGTGATTCCCCCTGTGAGATATGTCCTGAAACTTTAGACCCATTTTAGAGGCAAACCCTGCCAGATCTGCATCGTGTCCATTCTAATTATTGGGAATCAAATCAAGTACCGGTACTCCAGCCACCCCCGGAGTATTTTCTGCAGCAGAAACCCAAAACATTGCTATCAAAGAAGAAGATTGCAATATGTGCTCTACTCCGGCGTTTGTCTAAACAAAAGCTAAATCTTCTCAGGAAGTTTCTACGACTTACAAGAAATATTCCAGCACTTTTTTGCCTAATCTCTGTCTAAAGCATCTGCAGTGCATGTGCTGTTCTGTTTCCCTGTACTAAGAAAATCTGTTGTTTCCTAGTTAAGTTATGCTAGCAGTCTAAAGGCAGTTGTTAAAGTTAATAACTGGTCACATAAATTTAAAAGTAACATAAGTCCTAGCACTGACGCAATATTGTAAAGTAATAAATAAATAAATAAATTGCAGATCATCTCGTGTACCATCAATCTAAATAAAAAAAAAACAGCACTGGTAATGTCAGAAGATTCCCTCTGAAAACGTAGTCTTAAGAGTGAAATTTTACAGATGTTTAGCTGTTTATGAATATCATTGAATAAAGTATTTATGAAAATATGAATATGTTGGCATAATCGCAGAAGTATCTTTTTTTTTTTTTGTTAAAGTTATTGTCTCTGGATGTGCCGCTCTCTCTCTCTCTCTCTCTCTCTCTCTCTCTCTCTCTCGCACACAAGCTCTGGTTTAATGTGCTGTGGCTGGCCGGTGCCTGATGCAGGCAGGCGCTGGTTATTGGGCAGGCAGAGAGGCGAGGGTGCTGCTTTATTACCTCTCATCCATAACTGAAGATGAGACACGGCAGGAGCCGCACAGCCACGCTGCCACGGAGCCAGGCTCATTCACTCTAATGAGCTCCCAAAGAGAGATTAATGACAGTGTCCGCTCTCTCTCCCCCCACTCATTGCTCTCTATTTCTGGTTCTTGCTTTCTCCTTTCTTTCTCTCCTGTTCACTTCTGCACTCTGTGTCGGTGTCTCCAAATCTATCCTATGTGTTATCATGTAAAAGAACGAATTAATACAAACATGGCTATAACTGTAAGTGACTTGCTAACATCTAGTGACATGCTGTTGTTTATTATTTGTTTTGACTCGTATGTCAGTGGGGTGTCGTGCGAGCCTGTGACTTCCAGAAGGACAGCAGACCTATGAGCAGAGCATTCTGGGAAATGAGACCAGTGTGCAGGTGTCATGCAAAGCACTGTGCACAGAAGGTGTTTTTTTTTTTCCTACAGCCATTAGAAAAGGCGGTGTAGGTTGTTAAAGCCCCATATGTATGCAGTGGGGTTTTATAGCCTCTCAGCCAGTAAAATCAACAGAATTGATGAGCCAATTCTGGCTGTGCGACGCTAACAGAGACCATAAAGCCAGACAGGGGAACGACAGGTTGCACTCAAAGAGCGTCTGTAAGGTTTCATTGATGGTTAAATCCCTCTTTTCACTCTTGCTCTCTGTCTCTGTGTCTTTCAGATTTACTCTCCTGACCACACCAGCAGTAGTTTCCCCTCTAACCCATCAACCCCGGTGGGCTCACCCTCTCCGCTCACGGCCCAAGCAGGCGCTGCCTCAGCAGGTACAGTGGTGACGGCGAGCGCCCCGCCTGGAAGGGCAGGTAAAGTATCAGTCTTGTCAATCTGGGCTTACACACGACACACTGTCATCTACAAACCACATCGTTCTAATGATGCCTTGTCTAACCCTCACAATGCTTATTACTCAGCACACATGCTCATTATTCTGTTTCACACATTATATGCACAAACCTGTATTAACTATTAGCTATCCCCTTACTGTAATCACATGAACGGAGGCACTCTAATGGTTATAAACAAACATGCCATGATTTGCTACATAACTGAGCTGCCTAGGCATTGATCTGAGGGATCCAGGCTATTCCTCATGATCATATAACTCAATCTGCTTCTATGATGGGCTCTTTGCGCTGCGCTAATTTGATTGCTACTCAGATATGAGACTCATGTCAGAATATTGAATACTGCATACACTGTAAAAACCTGGTTTAAATGAATATTTATTATTACTGATTATGACTCATTCTCCAGAGTCACATTGTGGGAGCAGGCTTTGGATTGGAAGTAGGAACAGAATGAAGACGACACATTTTCTTGCAAAACTAGCCTTTTCTGGAATATTAAAAGCACCACCAGAGCAATGTCAAGTTAGACAATTTCCTTCTAGTTTGGACTTATTTTAATTTTCAGTTTTTGTTTAAAGTTTAGTTCATTTCCAGTTAAAATAGTTTCTTGTTTTTTATTAGATTTCAGTGTTTGGATATATTTTTATTTATAAATTTCAGGTTTAGTTTTAGTAATTTTACTTTTAGGCAGAGGCACAGTTTGAAGGAACGCAGGACTTACCCACAGGACGTCATGTACCAAAGCATGTGAAACTTGTTTAGTTATCATTAATGTTTTAATTGTACAAAGTCAAAGGACCTTGTTTAAGGACAATTAATATGGTCTAACTACTGTAATGTTTCTATAACAGAAATATGATATGCCGTTAATATGTATTTTTATGCAGTAGGAAGTAAATATAACATTTTGTGTGACTTCTAAATAACAGTAAAATATAAAATATGTATATATTTGAAGGATGTTATCACTTTGACAACATATAATTGAAACTACATTTAGAAAAATAAACAAAACAGAGTCTGAAAAATTGATTTACACTCTTAAATTTATTTCAGTTATTTTTAGATTAAGTAAATGCCATGTATATAGCCTAGTCGAGCTTGAATGGCAATAAACAATAGCTAACAACGTAGTTTTGGATTTCTTTTTTATTTTACCATTTTTTATTTAACGTTGATGTGTATGTGTGTATATATTTTTCAGTTTACAATTTTTGTTTTCAATTTCTTTCATTGTAATAATCCCAGCCTGCACGCAAAGGAGTGCGCATGCATGTGTGCATGTGTCGGCGTAGTGGCGACAGCTGTCTCCGTGTCTGTCCCTCTCCTCAGCCTCAGCTGTTGTCCTGCTCCTCACACAGCTGTTCCCCCCTTCAGCCCGACCCACAGACCCCCTCATTTATTAGCCTGCCTGACTGCGCAGGGAGCATGAGGGAGGTGTGAGCATGAAGAGGAGAGGGATGACTCAGCTGATGATGTCCATACAGAGGGAACGCTATTCTCCTCTCAGCCAATTTTTTGCTCCCTTAAAACAGCAAACTGTCACCGAAGCAGTCCCCTGACCTTGCTTTCTGTTGCTGTATGTTTTTACCTCCAGACATTACAACGTCAGTAAAAACTGCATAAGTTTGTTTTGGTAATGTATGTGTTTAGCAAATACAGTTCATTCATGTTGGCCTGAAATCACTACCAATTTGTGCTTATTAAGTCAATTTTGACTTTGTGAATGTAGTCAAAGCATCCTTTGTTGTTGGGAGTTTGAAGGTTTTTTTCGATCAGTGGAGCAGCTATTCTTAGACAGCGCTGTGGAATGTGCCATGATGTTATGATTAAGCACAAACACCTACATCTGTTCTTCAGGATTAGTCCTTTAACCAAAGTATTAGGCGTCTCTGCAGCACAGACCTGGGCCTCTGCTGCGGCTCCTTGCCAATTAGACTTGAGTCCATGTGGGATACGGTGCAAGAACGTTCATTTGTCTTATGTGGGCGTTGGTGGAAGAGGGCCTTATTAAACACTGCTCTTCTTCTTGCATGCAGAAGGAGTGAAAACGAGCAAGCCGCTGCCCCAAAGTCATTTTTAATAGCCTGTTAATGAAAGTCTGTTTATCGGGGCTTTGTGTTTTAAGGATGAAAATTCCCTCAGATGGGGCTCTGCTAGCAGTTTTGGGAGAATGAATGGTTGGAAAGTTCTTACCTAAACACTCCTAGGGGAATGAGGGAGAAAATTTTCTAGTGGTGTGGGGTGATAACGGCTGATCCCTTTTGCTCTTGTAAAGAAGATGTGTAAGCAGACATAGATTAAGAAGGCAAGATGGAAGAGTGAGCCATAGCAACATGCATGCAGAGGTCTGTAGTGCACATAGAGCATGATTAGGTTTGGTCCTTTCTGCTGTGGAGACCAGAGCTCAGGTCTGTAATTGGTGCTTAAATGCTAAAGTAAATAACCTGCGAGTTTTGTTTAGGTCCATCGTCATTAGGGATGTTTGACCTTTTTTTTTATTAGATATACAAACACACACAAAATCCTTGGGCGATGCATGACTTCCTGTAGCTGTTTGTTTGCCAGTTGGAGAGCAGGATTATACATAATTGAAAGTAAGAAGGAAGAGAGGGGAAAATAACCCCCTCCTTTTTGATTTGCGATTAGCAGATGTGGATTCCTTTAGAGCAAAGATGATTTATGGCCAGTCAGAATCATTGCACTTAGACTAAGAGCAGACCTCAGTAATTTACATCTTCATTACAATGCTGAAATCAGACACACATGCACGTTTGCATAACACACAGGCAAAAATACACCTACTTAGAGTTACAAAGTTTTGTTTTGGGTTTCTGTTCGCTTTATATGTGTTCACTGACTGTGCGTGTTCATGAACTTTTGAGTTGTGAGATCCTTTTGGTCTAGAACTTGGTCATCTTTTCCAAGCAGTCCCATTATACAATCAGAGTCAGGGGAAGTGAGACAGGGTCTGAGCCGAAACTCTTATCAGCGTCCTGCATTGTTCTCACAGCATTTTTAGCCATGACTTCATTAATGAGCGGAAGTAGCGCATGTCCCTCAGTGCTGATGTGGGTGGTGGTACAGCCCCCGACCCCTCTCATGTTGCAGGATGTAGCTTAGTCAGAGGAAATGATGCATCTGGACCTGAGAGGAAAACAGCCCACATAGAGAATAGCTGGAATTGCATGGAAGAGGAAATGAGTTTTGGCCTCTGGGAAGTGGCCTGAAGTGTTGATCAACCATTTCTTGACTCTGTATGGTAACTAGGAAATCCTACATTTGATAACCTCCCAGTCTCTCTTTTTCTTTTTCCCTTTTTTTTCTACAGGTACTACCCAGTGGCCTCGTGCAGCCGGACAGACCCCGACCTCCCCGGGTTATGAGAATTCTCTCCACTCTCTGGTATGAGCTTCTTCTCTGTCTTTTCCTCCCCTCCCTCTCACAATGAGCACTATTTAATGGACATTTCAAGAGTGGATGCCTGGCTGCTGGAGGGCTCAGAGGGTAGCATTACACACACATTCCTGACTGACAAATGTCAGAGAATGGTTTTGAGGGGCACTGTGATACAGAACAATACTCATCCCTTGGGGCGTGTCTCCTGCCATCTGTCTGCTCTGGAGAATGCTGAGTGGGGATTGGTTGGGGTGTGTAACGGAGTATGGGGATTGGGTATAGGGTTTAGGGGGATGATGACAGGCTAGGATGTGTTAAGGTGGGGGTATGTGGCAGGGGGTGGGTATTGGCAGCTGTTGCATAGGAGTAGTGCTTCTGGATTCCAGGGCTGACTGGGGATCAGAACCTTGACGGGGATCGCTCTTCTCTCACACACACACACACACACACACACACACACACACACGCATATACACGCCTGATTCCCACATCATGCATTCACACTATGGGGTGTGTAAGACAAATATTTACACAAGCACTCTCAGTGCCTCCTGTGTCTACATTTTTGTCAAGTGTCCGATTTGGCAGTGTGGGCTACTGTGTGCAGTAACAACACAATACAATCAAAATGGCCAAGAATGGACCAGAAGATTGTTAATCATGAACAATTACTTAAACTGGAACTCTGTTGTTTATACTTATGTTAATGCCTCCCTCCCTTTCTTTAGCTATGTATGTATCTTTATCCCTTCTTGCCTCTCTACCTCTCTACTTCTTGCTCTGTGCTTGTCCATGTGTCAGTTTGTAACTGTCTCACTGCTCTCCCATGTCTGACTTTAGAAAAATCGTGTGCATCAGCAGCTGCATGAGCATCTCCAGGATGCCATGTCCTTCTTAAAGGATGTCTGTGAGGTATCCCTGCTTTTTAGCTGCCTTTGTTGTCCATCACTTGTCTCCTCATTATGTACTCTTGCATTCCTTTCTTGTCACCAGCCTTGCTTTGATTCAGTCTGATTCAGTTTGATTCAGTATGTTTTCCATTTTTTCAACCCCACATCACTTCATTTTAGTTATATTCATGCTTTCTTTCTATTCATTTTAGCCACATGTCTTACTGGCTTATTGGGCAAAAACAAGCAAAAAAAAATCATACTATCTCATGCTTGAAGAGTCCATTTCTTCATAGATTTGTCCTTTAGGAATCCTCAGGATGCATGTATGACTTCCATTGGGTTCACATGGCTAGACATCTCATTTTTCAGTTTTGTGGTTTTCTTCATAAATTTCATTAGTTTTTGTTCCATTCTGGATTGCTGTAGTATAATTTAATGCAGTATTTCTTATTTAACAATGTCCATATATTTAAACCCTGCTCTCGCCTCTCTCTTATCCTCTCCCCTCCCTTTGTTTCCATCTCTGTCCTTTTCCAGTCTCGGATGGAGGATCGTTTGGACAGACTAGATGATGCGATCCATGTCCTCCGGAACCACGCCGTAGGCTCTACCGCCTCTCTGCCCAGTGACATCCACAGCTTGCTGGGTCAGACACACAACGGACCAATCACAGCCATCGGCACCAACTTCCCCGCGTCCGGATTGGTCAGCAGCAGGACAGCATCTATGGTAACAATCACTGTGTTTATTCTGCCTGGAAAACAATAACCTAATTGTTTCAGAGCTTTCTCTGAACTTGTTCTTCTTCTTTTTTTTTTTTTTTTTTTTAAGTTTCTGCCAAGTTCAAAGTCCCCCATCGATCAGTGGCAGTTGTTTAAACAAAATTTAACCCAATCAGCAAAATATGTCCGCTTTTGAGTCAGTTGCAGACAGAGAATGGCATGTGCTTTTGCATTGTGCTTCTCCAAATAGCCTAATAAACAAGGCAGAGCCACCTGTTTAAAATGAAGCCTAAGTCATGTGCTGAAACGGAACCATTTTCCACAGAGGGCCATTTAACTTAAACCCACATACTTTCCATATGCGTAATGGCTGGCCCAGGGTGTGCGCACTGTCTCCCTCTCTCTTTCTCCCTCTCTGTCTCTCCCTCCCTCTCTCCCTCTCTCCCGCTCTCTCTGTCTCCCCTCAAGCTCAGCGCGGTGGTGGATGGATGGGAAAAGCAGGCGAGGTGGGCTGGAGTTTAGCACATTTCTGGAACAGTTCAGTGACTTTCTCCCTCCCTCATCTTCACACATGCATTCCCTGCCGCACAGAGCACAGCTGTAGTGGAAGAAACAGAATAGACAAATGTTTTCCCATTAATCTCCCCTGCACAAGGAAATAATCAAGGACACGTTTTTTACTTTTCCTTAAAAAATGCCCAAATTAGTCTCTGGAAGGATGAGAAAAATTCTCACTATGAAATTCCTTAAAAACGCAATTTATTATATTACTGAAGCAGCCTTGGTGCCTTTGGGATTAAATGAGCTTGGAAGGTTTAGCTTGTAAGTCTTTAATCGCATATTACACTCATTCATAAAAATAGTTTGCTTCGACCCTGTTTGTGGAGATGTGCTGTAGCATCGGGGTCCTAATTCACATGGTTTTGCTGCGTGTCCCAGACTGTTACTTAGCTCTTGCCAATGCCTATTAGAGCTGACTAAACCCAGCTTCTCATATGAAATACAGACATTGTCTGGAGCTGCACTTTCAAACATGTAACACACAACAGGAGTTTGTCCATGTCAGACACGTTCTCACCTACTGGAAATACTCCATTTCATTTAGGTAAGGAGTGGCACCTGGGTAGAGCATGCAGGAGGCAGGATATGACACAAAAAGTATGCTGTGGAAATTCTGCTGTAAATTGGTCACAAACAAACCGGGTCTCTTGCCGTTCCTTGAGTTTTTCTGCCACTTTCAGCATCGTCCCTTACCAGCAGAAGTTCCCACATATCATCATCTCTCCGCTTAGACTGAGTGCATCAATGCTGAAGAGAGAAGCTGTGGCAGATTCTCCAAGACACTCAGTACAACTTACCAGCTAATTACTGTACAGTACGATACAGAATTCTTAGGCACATGCAAAGACTTCCTGTAAAACGAAGATACCTTCAGAAATAATGAAGATGTTTCTACAGAAAAGAAAACACTATAAAGTGCAGTAAACAGTAATAAACTAAAGGAAGTCAGTATTTGCTTTGCCTTTTTCTTAAACAGTGTTCCCAGGTACAATGTCTGCAGTTTTATAAGGAAATTAGCTTTTTGGTTTTATTGAGTGTCTTGGAGAATCTGCCACAGCTCTTCTGGAGACTTTGACTGTCACACATACTTCTTTTGTTGCATCCAAAACCCAGCAGCCTTCATTATGTTTTTTTGTCTGGAAAGTGGTCTGTTATGTAATGTGTTGCTTTCGTTACTGACATACAAACATTTTTGCAATGTTCCATTTTATATTTGGAAATATAAAATCTTTTTGATGACTCCATAATGCAGAACTTTTAAAATAACATCAATAACAAATGTTGTACCTAAAAATAATAGGGTGTATAAGACTTTTGCCCAGTACTGTAGGACCATGTGGTGTGTGTGTACAGGTTGGAATTGTGATCAGTGTAAATCTAGAAGAAAGCCTTCCAAGCACGGAAGACAGCGTCAGTCCTCCGTTAAACTTTCCACACTAACAATAGTGTGGTCCTCATCTCAACAGAACCAAAGCTCTCATCTCACCCATGACATAATTCTGTTTTGTGGCCTGGATGTGATTTCAGTATCAAAGCCTCTGGGCTTAGTGGCTTAGTGTGTGTATTAGACCCAGAGATTGAGAGACGGATCAGTGTTGCGATGACCTGTTTATGTCGCTGTATGAAGGGCTCTGTGTCACTGCTGTCAGTGAACTGTGTGTTCATACATATAGCAACAGAGCTCTCCCTGTAAGACAACACACACACACACACACACACCCCACAGAACTACACACCATAAGACAAAACCCTGATTCAGCATGCCTAATTCACATGCTTTTATTCTGGCTTCACACACACACGGTTCACACACACGACATACACACACCCCCTTGCTGTCTATCTCTTTGCCCTATTTCTTAACAATTCAGGAAATCTGACACCTCCGATGAGGCTGTGCGTCTGTGTGTTTTTGTGTGTGTGAACGAAGTCTCCAGCTGTATGGTAATCAAGCCCGAAAATGGCCGCCTTCTTCGACTGGCAGCCCCCTCGACTCCTCCTCCTCCTCCAGCCCAGACAAAGAGTTGTTTGGCCACCTGTTGAGAGTCGAGCTGAGATTAGTGCATGCTGCTGGGGGAGGACAGGAGGTTTGGCGGGGTTAACAGAGGCCAACAGTGACTTAGGATCACATTCCTAAGGCTGGACCCACACTAGATGATTTTCAAATCTTAACTGATTTTAAAAATGTGAGAGACCAAAGACATAAAGACAGATTTTAATGGATTTTTAATCTTTTAATCATAAGAGCCCGCGCACTAGATGATTCAGTGGTTAAGCATGACCAGGCACTTTGTCAGAGTGGGGATCACACAGAAACTCATGACATCACACATTGCACTTGTGTGTGCTGTGTTTTGCACTGGAAAAAAATACGAAGGGAAAAAGGAAACAAACTGTGGATGAAGTTGAGGCTGAGAAGACGGTATCAGCGTGGCTCATATATTTCGCAGTGCAGCAAGCTAATGTTATTTTAAAAAACTTCATATGCATTATTTTTTACATGTGGTTGGTAATGCTTCCCAGTTAAACTCCATCTTTTTGGCTGTTCTCATTTTTCCTTTCACACCACTGGATTTTTAATTGTCGCTTCCTTCAAACTACAGGATTTCAAATTGTAAATATCAAGCATGATTAAAATTTTCCATTTGAAGTCCGGGAGACTCTGATCCAGTCAGGAGCAATAATGTCTACAAACTCCTCACGCTGGTAATAGGTTCAGATCTGCCTTGAATTGGGCTGTGCCCCTGCGATTCTAAGGGAAGAATAGG
Organism: Scorpiodoras heckelii; assembly: GCA_028566435.1. NCBI lineage: Eukaryota > Metazoa > Chordata > Actinopteri > Siluriformes > Doradidae > Scorpiodoras > Scorpiodoras heckelii. The sequence goes on from JAOVVH010000043.1 coordinate 11,210,143, forward strand.
GTTTGTTCGAGCTTAAAGGAACTGGGGAATGATCCACCCCACCTCTTTTGTCTTCTGCTTGTTGTTCCTGTGGCTGCTCATAAGGGAAACGAGATCTGTGGGGGAGCGAGTGGATCCCTGCGGTGGAGGCGCAGGAGCAAAGTGGCCTTTCTGACTCTCTAAAAGAGACAAGTAGCAGAGAGCTGGCAGCAAATCACTCTGGGTCTCGTTTGCTCTGAAGCAGCCACTCTCTGGCTTTCTTGCCAATAGCTTGATCAAATCCAGACCCACAAGTAATCAGTGTTACTAAAACCTGCTGTAATCTGCAGCGGACATGGAAATCCTAAAGACACTTACTGTTCTGTTTGACAAAAATGGGTTCCAGGATTTGGTCTTTGATGACTGTCATGGTGGTGAAACAGAGGAAGTGCTTTTATAATGTGTGGGTGAGATTTCTGAATGTACACCATGTATTCTTCAATTGGATTAGTCTGGCCCTTCCATTTCCACATCTTAATCAGACAGTAACCGCAGTTCAGTGTCATGTAATTGTTAAACTTCTGTTTACAATATACAGACAATGAAAGAATGTGAAAACTGATTTTCGAACCAACATTGTATGATGGAGTTGGATACTGTGGGGGGAAAATAGGCAAGAAAACAGAAAACAAAACTGAATAGGAAGTATCTCTTAGTAAAAAAAAAAAAAAAGCCCACTGGAAAAAATATTCTGAGTGCATGGTAGTAGTCATGTTTCCTGTGTAGTTGACAAGAACCGCTGCGCGTCTTTGTGAGCATGTGGTTTAGGCTACAGAGGTCGTTCTTTGTACTATAAGCAGCGCTCGGGTTCTTCAGAGACAAGGTCATGTGCTACAGTAGGAACAGGAAAGCCTGCCACAGCTCTTTGATGTGGAATCACAGGCACTGTGCATAACTCTTTGGTTTTAATGTAAATGGATTTTCTTCTCTTTCTGCTTCAAGATGACTTTATGATCGGGAAGAGCCTTGATGTTGAAGTTTCTGTTCTCTGGCTCATGTTCTCATGGTGATGTCTCCTGACAGGGTCCTGCTCATCGCGAAGAGACGGCCAGTCTGAACTCAAACCACACAGGGCTGCAGAGCACCCCAGGGCCAGCCTCTAGCGCCGAGCTCAGTCACCAGGCTGACACTTTCAGAGGTTTGCAGGGTTTTTTTGCTCTCAAATTTACCAATTTCAGTTAACCCATAGACAGTTTATAATATGGTGAACATTATATTAAGTGTTTTAAGTGGCATATAGATTATAACGTGTTTGTGTGTACCAGGCCTCTCTGGTAGCCTGGCAGCTCAGGTGGCTTCAGCTCTGGAGCTTAAAATTGAGAATCAGGACAAAGACGAGATGCACGATGACCACTCCTCTGATGACATGAAGTCTGATGGCGAGAGTGATAAAAGGGACATTAAGACACCTAGAGGAGGGACTCGAACAAGGTATGTTACATCCAACTCCCCGCTCTATGCAGCCTAAATAGAGTTTCCTTTACACTTCCTGTGAAAATTAATTATATGCTTACTTATTTACAATCCCAAAAAAAAAAGAATCCAGTTTCCATATCAGCTGGTGTTGTGTGGTTTACTGCTAGCCTGACTCCACTATGTGTTCCTGTTCTTCTCCACAGCAGCATTAATGAGGACGAGGACCTGAACCCAGAGCAGAAGGCAGAGCGTGAACGCGAGAGGAGAATGGCCAATAACGCACGAGAGCGGCTGAGAGTGAGAGACATCAACGAGGCATTTAAGGAGCTGGGCCGCATGTGCCAGCTGCATTTGAAGAGCGAGAAGCCTCAGACCAAACTGCTCATCCTGCACCAGGCCGTCGCCGTCATCCTCAGCCTGGAGCAGCAAGTCAGGGGTCAGTCACTCTCATATCCTGTAGTATACTGTACATGATTGTACTTGATTTTCAATCATGTACTTGATTTTCATAGGGTTTGGATTAGTTGGGTTTGGATATTAATGCTGTAATTTCATAGTAACACACAGTGGTAGTTAACAGTACAGCACAGCAATTTATTCAATTTTTTAAACAAAATGAAAATATATAAACAACCTTTAGGCTGTAGTGTAATGGCATTGTAGTATGTATAGTGTAGTGAAATAAATGCCCGGTGAAGTTTCAGTTAAGATTCAGCTGATGGTTCAATTCCAAGTGCATTCCAAGTGTCGATTCTAAATAAACTTACATCACATCGCTTTTTGTGCATATTTTTATGCATTTTTAAACACTTTCTCCACAGTTGGAGGTTCAGTTAAAATGAATAACGTTCTTACAGAGAGCGGAAAGTTTAGTTTGGTGTGTTAATTTCCCCCATCCAGAGCGGAACCTGAACCCCAAAGCGGCCTGCCTTAAGAGAAGAGAGGAGGAGAAAGTTTCTGGTGTTTCGGGGGAGCCGCAGCAGACTCATCCATCCGTTCACCCCGGGCTTACAGACACATCCAACCCCATGGGCCATCTGTGAGCACTAGACTGGTAAGCTCAGCCATGGCCATGTATAAGGAGTATAATGTTGCAAATACATTGAGTAGTATTGTTAAAACACTCAATGCACACAATGCATAATTGAGAATGCGATTTTAAAATTCACAGGTCAAAAAAGGTTGATTTGACACTGATCTAATCCCACTCATCGTTTTTTTTTTTTTTTTTTTTTCCAGATCAAAGTGATGCAGAGGGAGTGTGTAAGATTGCATTGGTGACCTTGCTTTTCCAAGGGCAGACAGGACTCACAGCTTGTGACACAAATTTGAAAAGACAGAGACCACTCCAAGCTAAATTCCAGTCAAGTGACCCCGAGCTCGAAGAAAACTGGCAAACGCCAAACTTCCTCCAAAGTCTAAAATTGTATAGCAAATTTCTGCCCGCGAGAAACATACTCAAGAAAACCGAAAAAAAAAGCCCTTCAGCACATATCACTGTCTGCAAAGCAGCGTGTCACATCTGTACAATCAGAGACTGTCGCAGTCCCCATCCACCCTCCACGTGGAAGTTGCATTGTGCCTAAACTGAATTGACGAATGCATTGTAACAGCAATTGTTTTTCTTATTTTGTTTGTTTGTTTGTTGTTTTTTTTATTTTTTGCCTATTTATTATGTTACTGAACTATAAAGTCTATGTTTAAAGGGAAAGTTATGACATTGCTTTAAGAAGCTGTTTGGCATTTCAGTAGATCTTCAGTTTGCCAAGTAACTCTGAGTAATTTTGCCGGAGCAACTCGGTGGAAACGATGCCCTGGGCCACCCCACAGATTTAAAGCATCGGATGAGAGGCTCTCGCATCTGAAATGATCAAAAGTCCTCCCCTTTTTGTCTAGAATAAAGAATTAGAAATAATATATTACTTATATTTATGGTGGATTCATTCCACGAACAACAGCATAAGAAACCAAAACTACCTAATGATGCATATTTAGTTGAGACTCCAGGACGCAGACAGTTTAGCGTAATGGAGAGACGAATGTGTTTTTTGCTCCTTCCTGTCCTGCAGATGCAAAGGCCCGGATGGCAAACTGGAGCTTTACTGAAAGGTCAGAGGTCAACCACAGGCTGACATGATGTTTATAGTCATTAGTAAGTAGTTCAAATACAGAGAGCAGACCAGTTACTAAACCCTAGCATTCCCTGCATACTTCATAGTGTCTTAACCGAAGGAAAGGAGGACTAATCACGGGTCCTTTAAATTCTTCAGCCATATAGTGTTATAAGTGGGAAGAAAACGGCGTATTTCCATTTATTGCAGTTTGTTTGTTTTCTGATGTTACATTATTTGGTCTCTGCTTAGTTGAACTGCAGTGGTCTTCAACACATAGCTAGACATAGCTAATATCAGACAGAGTAGACTCAAAACGATGACCACAGCATCACCTGGCCTGAATTGATGTTTTGCTTGATTTTCTTTCTGTCGAAAACCAGTAACATAAAAAAGACAAAAATCACAAAAAAATCATTAAGTAACCACAACGTTATATGTTTATTTGTAACTGTATACAAAGCATCTTTCTAGGCTTCATAGTAAAGCGTGTATTGTCCTGTGTGAAAATAGAAGAAAGATATTCTAAGTTACTTAGGATGGATTTGTCTCTCCCCAAAGCAGTGAAGTACTTGATACAGTGATCAGAATGTGTGTGTGTGTGTGTGTGTGTGTGTTGCTCAGTGTCCAGAATTCAAGCGCTGTGACAACAATATCAGCACCCAGGCGAAACCATGAACAAAAGCATTTTTATATCAAGAATCAACAAGTCTTTTTTGTGTGTATTTTTTCTTATTGAATATATTTTTGGTCTTAATTCTTTCTCTACATATTCTTTCTTCCCCACGTTCCCGCTCGTCTTCCATATGCATGCTCAACTCCTCAACGAAAAACTGCCACATGAGAAAGACAAAGTCTGAAGAACAAAAACGCTATTGCAGAAATCCAGACTGGTTATAAGACTCAGCATATTAAAACTGATTTCTGTCTCCTCCCACCTCCTCCTCTTTCTTTTCTTTTTGTTTCTTTTCCTCCCTTTCTTTTGAAATTCCTCGTGATCTCTATATTCGTCTCTGTGGCCTTGTTATACATTTCAGTATTGAAGAGCTTGTGTTGTTGCTGGCTGAAGTTGATCGAGGTTCTGTCATCTCTTTGTTGGTTGTCCTGGTTTTTTTTTTTTCTGCGTTTATTTTCTGCTTCTTTTGCTCCTCTGTTGGATATGTTAGACTTTGCTGTATGCTCTGATGCTTTCCCTCATAAAAAGTATATGTGAAAAGGATAAAAAAAAAACATTTGGCTTATTTTTCACTGTAGTTAGCCTTTTATACAATAATATTGTAAGAACATTTCTTGAATTCTAAATATTACTCTTTCTAGATTTTTGAAATCAAAAGTTTTGAGTAAAAAGTTTCTTACTTTATTTTACTATATTAGATAGTAAAAAAATGTACGGTTATTTACCATAACCTGTCCACTATTATTGAGAATTTATGAATAGCATCATAAGAGCATAAAGTAGGATTGTAGCTCGAGGTGTAGTGTGTCTGGGGTGTTGTACGAGCTCGATGTTCTATAGGATGTGCTCTCATCTCTGGCTCTAGTCTGCATCGTTGGTGGATTAACAGATTTGTAACCCTCTCCAAATCCAAGGTATTGTCCAACATCAAGTATAAAAAGAAACCAGCAGCAAGAAGAAGTCAATTTCTTTTCTGTCTCTGTAACAGAAAACACAATATGTATATAACATTTATGTAGCAATAAATGTGCCATCTTTTTTAACAAGACTGTATGTGCATTTATTTCCTTCTCTTAACAAACAGTTTTTCCCAGTTTACTTCCCAGTGCTTTTGATTTGTTGATTGAAACCTCATGTGTTTGTTGAGCTCATGTACAAAAAATGTATTCCTAAGATAGGGTTCTTAGATATACAGTCCAGCCACAGCATCTCCTCTTTAGAAGACTTTTCTACAGTGGATTTAGGCCAAATGAAGAACCATGCAAGAGTGTGTTTTATACTATGTAACTTTTTTTTTGAAGGCGTATCAGTGGACCATTGTAGTCTGTATCAAAAGAAGTACTATGGAGCATATGTTTCTATTTTTAATAAAGTGTGATAGCAGCAAGCCTGCATCCAGTGCCATGTTTTTAAGTCTGTCTCGCACAACGTTCCAGTTTTTTTTCTTTTTTAAGAGACTGAATCAGTTAATTTTTCTTTTGTGAAGTGAGGTGTGAATGTATCTGTCTGTAACTTCATCATCTTTACTGTTACCCAAACACCTCAATGTTGGTCTGGAATACAATATAAAAAGATGAATCTCATTTAAGCTCAGTGATGATCAAAATATCCTCAAATGTCACCTCAGACTTTTCTTTCGTGCTTTGGTGGGAAGCTACTGAGAAGCTCATAGAATCAGTGTATCATGGAAAGGCAGGAAATACAGCAAATACAGCCCCTGTCTCATCTGTGCATGTTTGTGCACTGACATCAGTCCTGGCTGTCCAATTAAAAGTCTAAACTGCTTGTCTCACAGGCTCAACACATCTGGCTCGCATTATCTTTCTGTACATGTGAGTGCAAGATGGTTTTTCATCACGTCCATGTTGTGCTGATTGGTCTGATCACAGGCAATCACAGAGTTATGTTCAAGAGGACTCGGCATGTCCATTTCTGTAAAACTTGTTCTTTAAGCTCATGTTGTCGTCCTTCCAGAGCGACACCTCATCTGTGGCTCAGAGAGGGTGGGAAAGCGTTGACTGGTTTCCTCTCTGTACTCTGTGTGCGTGCTCCTTCCTGACTTCAGCATGCCTTTACGTGTTTACTTGTGGTCACCTAGTGAAATAGGCATGTTTTCTGTGAGCGGCAGACCACCGGGCCTGAACTCTGGTGTATTTGGCTGAGACGAGCCAGACAGCCATCTTGGCTCATTTTACTGCTGTCTGATCAAGCGCTGCCATGCGTAGGAGCATATCCTTGCTGGACAGTTGGTTTGACTTGGTGATTATTTCTGTTGGCTGGACATTTACATGTATATATTTGGCAGAGTTTGTGATCCAAAAACTGCTCCAATTCCAGCACAAGCCTGAGCAGTCAAGAGAAAAGCAGCTGGGATTTAAACCATCCAGTCACCTGCACAGCACCTTAGCCACCAAGCTGCTTCTCACCAGATGCCCAGTCCACATCTAGATTTGCGTATCTTAGTGGATAAGTACACTGAAGTACCAGAAAAACTGGCAGTTAATACTTGGTAAGTTCCCCACGGGATCTCGGAGGGAACGTTGCACAGTCCTCAGGCTGATGTTTGTTGAGGCAACAGCATTGAATTCCGATGTTACTTGAGGCAGTGAAAGTTATCGCGTGAAACGATTTTTGTCAGCCGACGCTGGTCACGTTCACCCAGAGTCTTTTTACAGCCACACTGATGTCATAAGTTCAAGGTTTTGCCGGAATTCTTGTAGTCATGGTACACCCTTGAACCAATGACGTGCATACGTGCCATTGCTGTTGTAATGTGCATAGTTTCCAGTTTTTCTGGTACTTCACTGTATTTTCCATCATAATATATCCTTCAAGTCACTCTAAATATTTTAATTATTTTAATGATTTTATTTTCATTAATTTGAGGGCCAAAACATTCTTTAAAGTCTTTCCAGGTGCAGAAAGTCAGGATGTCACTGGAAAGAAAGATGATCAAATATAAGATGATTTCAATTAGGTTTTATATAGAAATTCACACCATGCACATCACAGAGGTTGGAGGATTTTCCAATTTTCCTATTCATAAAAATAAAGCAATAAGCCAGGAGTGTGTGTGTGTGTGTGTGTGTGTGTGTGTGTGTGTGTGTGTGTGTGTGTGTGTGTGTGTGTGTGTGTAAAACCCCACTACCTGTGCTGAAGTCACTGCAACACACACCCTCCTGTGGCTTATTGCTTTTATAAAACAGCAGCAAAAACAATATGATAAATCCAGTGTCCATAAATAATTGAATTTATTTTTTAATATTTGCAATAAACATTTTTTTCTGCTGTATAACGTACTGTGTTAACAGTAGTCTTTGGTTGCTAAGCAACGTAACAAAGATTAAGGCATTCTATGGACTGAACAGCTTTAGTGTAAGAGTTTATTGGTTTGAAAGCATGCTGCATTAATACAGAATTCAATTACTGTGATGCGGTCGCAGGTGTGTGTACATCAAGGATTTTACAATGGCTTCGAATGTGGCTCAGCCAATCAGATTTTAAACTCAAATCAATGGTTTTATAATCTGCTTTTATGGAGGTAAAAGTGGAGCTAGGTCTATGGGGTTTTTCCTTTGCTTTTTTCATGAACCCACCATGTCGAGCAAATTATTATTCATTATAGAAAGAATGCTTAAAAATAAGAATAGTAATTTTCTTGTATTGTGTCTAGATCAGGAGTGTCAAACTCAGATCCTGCAAAAGTGACAGTATCATGTTCTGTGCTTTCCATTTTCTAACACCAAATTTATCCCATAAACCCCCTGGTTCAGGGCGGATCAGACCCGTTAAACAAAAATGCTAAAGACATTATGCACAGGCTCTGAATTATTTATAATGTATTACTTTTTTCCATTACTTGTTTTTGCCTTAATTCAGTTCAATTGAAAGTTAAAACAACAGAAAACATCAATGTTACTGAACCCATCATTAGTTGATCGTTGGTTAGCATCTTTGATTTTCACACACATTGCACGCACTTGGTTTTTCTGATTGTTAAATCTCTGACATGGCTCTTAATCTAAGGAAATCTGCTGAACAGGGCTTACTAGCAAAATGATTAGCTTAAAGTCTTAAACTTAAGTTTAATTTTAAAAGATAACTGAAGAAACAACAACGTTCTTTAAAACTAGTCTATCTAGTAGCAGTAGCAGTATCTCATAAAAACATATGGATAAAAAAGACAAAGAAATATATAAAATAAATGCATACAAATGATCACGCTTGGAGAAAAATAAAATCCAGAAATTTTTTGTTCCAAATATGTCAAACTTGTTCTCAAATTATCATCCAGCATTACGGGAAAACCAGGAGTGGCTGGTATAAATAAATCCAGCAGGATCACAGTTAAATAAAAGACACCAGAGTCATTTTTGGTAACCAGATCAGATTCTTTGCTGTAAACAAATTCTGTGGAATGGACCAGAGCAACACCACCAGCGGACATAAGAAAAACAAAGAATGAAGGCGGTATGAAGGAGTGAAACTGGGGCTGATTTCTTTCTATCCCAGAGTATAGATTTATGGAGATTATGCTCAGCTACAAAATTGTTACTTGTTTTGTCCCACAAATTAAACTAGGTGCCTTTAATAGTACTTTTTTAGGCTAAATTTATATCTGTTTTTAGAAATTTTCTAGCATGCATGGTTTATATTTATGGCACTTGGCAGACACCCTTATCCAGAGTGACTTACAATTATCTCATTTATACAGCTGAGTAGTTGAGGGCCTTGCTCAGGGGCCAAACGGTGACAGCTTGGTGGTGCTGTGATTTGAACTCATGACTGTCCAGTCAGTAGGCCAATGTCTTAACCACTAAACTACTACTGCCCCAGTTTTAAATGAAAGAGTAGCCTATATATTACTTATTCATAAAAAAGACTGTTATTACACTTAAAATATATATGTAAATATTTAAAAATGTACTTCTAAAATGTACAAGCCTGTGATTTTCACTTTTATATTTGACCTCAGGAACATTTATCTTTAGGGTCCAGTAGCAGTCTACCATCACAGAGGGGCTCCACTTTCCTTGTCCATGTCCATGTGAATATACTGGAACAAAAACACTTTGGGTGATAGAGAGATTCTGAAAACATTTGGATTTAGCATAAAAATAAGAAACAGGTATTTTTTATGTCTTTTTGTATGGGTCAAAATCTTTGTTGACCAGTGCTATCAGTGACAGTTAGGTGATTACACAGACTGAAACGTCACAAGACTTGAGGTCTATTTGGACTGATTTTTTTTTCAGCTTGCTACACTGACAAGGTGCATGTGAAATACAGCTGCACGGGTAACGAACATTTTCCTTTATAATGCTTTTAGGAGTAAAAAATACCATGGTGGAAAAAATACCCTAAACGTCTATAATTCATATTAAAAAGTTGAGCAATGATATAATGCATGACTCAACTTTAATAGCTTTATTGCCAAACTACTGGATTTTGGGGAAAACTAAAATGAAATGGACACAATTGTC